>CAUYTI010098558.1:0-31972 GCA_963575145.1 Galago senegalensis | reverse complement strand
TATGTTCTAGCTCCATCTATGTAAACATGAAAGAGGTAAAGTATCCATCTTTCTTTAAGGTTGCATAATATTTCATGGTATACATATACCACAAGTTATTAATCCATTAGTGGGGTCGATGGGCACTTGGGCTTCTTCCATGACTTAGCAATTATGAATTGAGCTGCAGTAAACATTCTGATACATATATCTTTGTTATAATGTGATTTTTGATCTTCTGGATATATACCTAGTAGAAGAATTGAAGGACCCACACCTTTCACCATTAACAAAGATAGACTCTCACTGGATAAAAAATTGAAACTTAAGACATGAAATTATAAAAACTGACCACAGTGAAAACACTTGAAGAAATAGGCCTTGGAGAATATTTTATGAGGAGGACCCTCTGGGCAATTGAAGCAATACCAAAATACATTACTGGGATCTGATCAAACTAAAAAACTTCACAGTCAAAAACACAGTACATAAGTCAAACAGACAGCCATCAGAATGCAAGAAGATATTTGCAGGTTATGTCTCTGACAAAGGTTTAATAACCAGAATCCACAGAGAACTCAAACGTTTTAGCAAGAAAAAAACAAGAGATCCCATCTCAGTGTGGGCAAGGGACTTAAAGAGAAACTTCTCTGAAGAAGACAGGTGCATGGCCTAAAGATATATGAAAAAATGCTCATCATCCTTAATCATCAGAGAAATGCAAATCAAAACTACTTTGAGATACCATCTAACTCCAGTAAGATAAGGCCACATCACAAAATCCCAAAACCAGAGACCATTTGACTCTTGAGGCTATGCACATGTGCAATATTGACAACCTAAATAAAATTTAATTTAATGAAGATAAAACATTATTAGAAAAAGAAAGAAAAAGAAAATCCAATGAAAAAGACGTTAAGGGGTCGGGTGCAGTGGCTCACACCTATAATCTGAGCACTCTGGGAGGCCGAGGTGGGTGGACAAATTCAAGACCAGCCAAAGCCAGAGTGAGATCCCCTCTCTAAAAATAGCTGGATGTTGTGGTGGGCACTTGTAGTCCTCAGCTACTCAGGAAGCTGAGGCAGGAGGATTGCTTGAGTCCACGAATTTGAGGTTAATGTGAGCTATGAACCCACAGCACTCTACCAAGAGCAACAAAATGAGACTCTGACAAGAAAGAAAGAACTGAAGGAAGGAAGGAAAAGGAAAGAAAAGAAAACCATGTTAAAAGTGGTATTGAATGAAAACCATGTGGAGCAAGCTTGTTAGGAGGTAGCCAATTTGATGGGAAAGGGGAGGCCAAGTCATATTCTGTTGTTTCTTTGCCAAAGTCAATAAAAGGAAATTGGGAGGAAGAGCAATTTACTTTAGAGAGGATCCAAAAAATACAGTGAAAATGGAAAAGATTACAATTTATAATGAGAGGTTGCATACCAGACAGAAAAGGGACCATGGTAAAGACCTGCATTCATAATAAGGGAGCAATTCCAAACCTGAAGTGGAAGGAAATCACACTCTCATGCATTTTATATTTACTCTTTGATTTTGCACATCAAAAAACAAAGGAAGAGCCATTAAAACGTAGCGACTTGCTGTGAAAAACAAATACAGTACATTTTTCACTCAAAGATAATGAGGACACAGTATTCTACCATTCTTTTTATAATGCCTATCAATTATTTGAACTTTGCCACTGGCACAGTAAAAAAATCAAACACACTCAAATAAATCCAGGGGTCCATCCACAAAAAAGAATACATGATTGCCAGTGAAGTTTGTGGATTACAGCCCCCGGAGCACAGTGATCTAAACCTTGTTATTAGGAAACGTTTGCATTCAACACCATGTGGGTCATTAACAGAGGTAATCACATTCAGTGCACTGTTACATAAACTCCAGTTACCATTCCCCTGCAGCTTGGGGTTCACCAACCATCAAAACGACAAAAATAAAGTATCACTGAGATTCTAATGAATGGATGCCAAAGCAAACTAAAAATAGTTGTAATTACAAATGACAGTTATCTTGTTCTGGAAGTGCTAGGTTCTATGTTAACAAGTTGTAAAAGTATTAGAACCTTAAGTCATTTTATTACTTGTTTATTTACAAAAACTGAAAATAAAACTATTATCAACAGTGCAAATATATTTTCTTGAAAATGGATGTATTCAGTGTCTTTCAGCAACAAAATTTTGCGTGTTTCTAGAAATCAAAGCAGATGCCTTGGTTTTAATCAATCCCTCTGGATTTCACTTTTTTCAATTAATTATTCAGCAAACTTTAAGTACTAACCCTGTTCCCAATCTAATGCTATAGGGGCCAGAGATATAAAGAACAATTTGAAACAGTAAGGACAGTTATTTTAAATTATAAACGTCTCTAAGCCTTTTATACAGAATATGTTTACCAATATAAATACCTTTTAAAAAGTTGAAATATATGGCTATTAAATTTTTAGTAAGATTATTTGATTCTTATTTAAGACATTGCATGTTAAATCCTGAATATTCCAGATATATAAATTGCTTACTTCTGGCCATAAGGACATTACAGAATGAACCACCACACAATCTGAGCAGGGTACGATGTGCACTGACCAGAATGGCTCTGCTTTATACAAGTCATTCTGGGATGTGACAGCAGGGGCAGCCCTGCTAAGTATCTTCCTTACATGGAGGACACAGAGGCTCGCACATGACAGGTAGAGCACACAGGGTCCCTAGTGACTAAGACTTGGTGTTGGCATGCCACCACTCTGACCATATTCTGCCTGTCCAAGTCAACCACACAGCTAAGCCTGTCAGTGGGGCAGGGACAGACACACAAGCTGTTGTGGGAGGAACTGCAGAATCACAGACAGGTGCGATAGACATGGGGAGGGCAGAAGAAATGGTGACAATAACTCTGCCTGCCACATTCTGCTGGAATAATACACAGCTGTGTGCTCTGCTTCTACCTGAGTACAACGTGTAAGGCAGCTCGATTTCAAGAGAAAGCATAAAATCTAAAAAATTGTAGAATGAAAAAAGATACTTCACATGTGCTTCAGATAGTTATATAATATTACTGGCAAGCTAGTTGGAGCTTCAATATAGACCTGAACTTCATACAGGCTAAATACACTTTCTATCGTAGTTATTTCCAAACTGGATTGTACAGCAGAGTCAGGCGGAATCTATATTACATAGACTATGAAGCACAGGGTTTTTCGCTTTTTTTGGAGATGTCATTTCAGAGGCATTACACAGATTTATGCATTTTTAATAAGTCCTGCAATGTTTCTAATACTTAACATTGAAAACTACTTATTTGTATGTGGTGTGCGGTAGTGATATTGACTTACAATTATACTAAATTCAAGCACTTTTCAAATATTTTCAAGAGAGCTCCCATACCTCTTATTAATTTCAAAAAACAATAATTTGATAATGGTGGCTTGTTTTCATTTCTATGGGGGAAAAATTTCCTAACATGCCTTCAACAAATTTCCACAAATTTGCAAAATCTTTTAATGTGTTCAAGATATATTAAATCAATAAAATACTTCCCATTTAAATCAATAATATATTGTGTGTCATACTATTTTTCTTTCCTTTCTTTCTTTCTTTTTTTGTTTCGGAGACAGAGTCCCACTCTGTTACCCTGGGGTTGAGTGCCATAGCATCATTGCTCACAGCAACTTCAAACTCTTGGGCTCAAGTGATCCTCCAGCTTCAGCCTCGCCAAGTAGCTGGGACTACAGGCACCCACTACAACATCCAGCTAGTTTTTCCATTTTTAGTATAAATAGGGTCTTGTTCTTGCTCAGGCTGGTCGGGAACTCCTGAACTCAAGCAATCCACCTGCCTCTGCCGCCCAGAGTGCTAGGATGACAGGCGTGAGCCACCACTCCTGCTTACATTGTACCATTTTCACAGACTTGGCCATATGTATTAGCATTATTGAAAGTTTCACATAAAAAAGAGATACCAATTATGCACATATTTCATAGATATTCATGTCATATGTTAGTGTTCTTAAAGCAACATCACTTTCTATAGTTCATACCAGGAACCATTGTGGGTAATTTATCTACATAATTCATGGTCAAAAAGATTTTTACAAAATAACTAATGTTTTGGTTAATTGATAAAATCAAGACAATTGTTCACATTATCATTTTCATCTACCATTCGGTTATAATTCTTGTGTGGCCGTTTTTTCAGAGCAACTCATGGATTCAACCCTAGAATATTTGTACAATCACTACAACTTATGAATACAAAAAGCAATGAATTAGGAAGACTTTCAGGCGGATTGGAGTTGAGAAAATTAGAATCAAATAAAGATGATAGAAAGAATAGCAAATTTCGGCATATAATACCATGTGGCTGACACTGGGCTGTCACCTGTTGATAAGAAAGACACCAGTCTAGGCTTTTCCAACTATGTGTAAACCAGTGAATTACTGGAGACACCTATTTACAGGACAAGGTCTCAAATACAAAGTATCCTACATTAAATCTTTAAAAGTATTGAAGGCTATCTAAACCTAGGTACTTAGAACCTGGCAAAAATCAAGATTGATAAAGTAAGGCAAGCCTGATTATTTCTATTTAATATCTTTCCTGCCCTTGCAACAATGAAAAATCTTAGTATGTCAGGACAAGGTGGTGATTTGAATAATGGAGACATCTGTGTTTAATGATACAGGCACCATCAGTACAAATACTTCTCAGTCTGTGGAAAACAGAAGGTCAAATAACTAATCTAGTATTGTGAAATGAAGTCTTTTTCAATTTTCAGTGATGTACCCATGAACTATGTTAAAAAATGATTTGAGTAACTGAAGTAGTTATTACTTTGCCTGTACTCAAATGCCCTCTTGGTAAACTTTAGAGTTTGCATGAATTAGAAAATAAAGTGCCTTTTCTGCTGCAATGAAAATGACATTTTCTTTCCACACATCTGATCTTTTTTTTTTCTGAAATGACGATTTTCTTCTATATCCCAAATCAATACACTGTTTATTATAAGACTCAATATTGTTTAAATAGTTGTTATTATAAGAACTATTTACAAAACATTAGTATGGCATAGATGAGTTTTATTTTTTTTTCCGATCCTCAAATAATTCTGCAAATTACAGATGAGGAAAGTGAGGTTAGAGAGATTAATTACATTGTCTAGAATCTGAACTCAACATGTGTCACAACCAAACCAAGCTGTTTTCAGTGTGCCGCGGTGTTCCCGTGACATGAGGTGGGGCTCTTCATCCGCCTGTATTCCTAGATAAGACGGTCATAGCTTAGTGCCCTAAAGCAGGGTCATGAGTAGAATAACTAGCTCACCCTGGAAAAGGTAAGTCAGCCTAACTTATTTCCCCCAATTCCTCATCTGAAAAATGGAAATAATAGTAGTACCAAGCTCACAGGATTGTGATGAGTATAAATGATATTAGTTATTCAAAAGCAATTGACAGGTTAGCCAGTCACATAGGAACAAATGCTGTGTGGGTCCACCTGTACGAGGCATCAAAAACCGAAACCCTACCAGAGCCAGAGAACAGACTGGGGGCTGGGAGGGGTCGGGGGATGGAGAGACAGAAGATGGTGGCTCCGAGAGTGTAAAGCTTCAGTTCCGCCAGATGAATACGTTCCACTGTGCAACACAGTATTCGTAGTTAACGACTCGGTATTATGTTCCTTAAAGCACATTAGGGGGCCAGATCTCATGTTATACTCTTAACACAAACACACCAATTTTTGACAACAAGAAATAAGCTAAGTGCCCTTATTTTTGATGGTCTCCCAGGTATACATACGAGTCCAGACTCATCAAGAACATCTACATTAACTACCTGCAATTTTGTATATTGAAGAGCAATTAAAATCGAGATTGTACACAACTGATAACATGTGTTGGTGTTTTAGTGTAACCTGATAGATGTCTGTGGAGCACTGCGCTGAGTGTGCAGGGTAAACACACTCAAACTGCCTGGAACACAATAAAGTTACAAAGCTAGTTTTGCACTTAATCTAGCAGAGCTTAAATGGATTTTTCCTGCAAACTAAGCATATAAATCATGCGATTATTATTAAAGAATCAAATTAGAAATACCATAGTAATTCCTATAGTTAAAATGGTTTTTATAACTTAGCAGGAAAAGATATCCGTGCCATATACCTTAAAATTAGCAACAGAGTTTTAAGTGGAGACCATCAGCTGATTTATAACACACACAGTTTCCCAGAAACTAAGTTGTATACACATCAAAACAAGAAATTTCAGATCAGTACAAGAAAATAAAAAAAGATATAAAATGAATAACCAGGCACATAATTACTTTCTCATACACAGAAACCTGTTAGGAGCCAGGAGAATACAAATTTAAACTCAAAATTCCTATTTGCTAATAGAGGTTGTGATAAGACATTTTTATTTGCACCAAACACTGTCCAGGAAACAGAATGTAAAATTTTGGCAGCAATGTAATAATACAAGGCTAAAAATAGAAATAACTGAAATCATTTTGGAGATAGCATATGTGTAGAACTCTACAAATAACTAATGATATTAATGAGCTTTATATGGAAATTGTTTTCCAGGAGAAGTTAACATATACATTCACTAAAATAGCTTCTATTTTGTTTTCATTTTTTTTTTGTTTTTTAAAATATATAAATTAAGACAGTAAGGCAAACATAACACCCTCTTAGGACAGCCTAGGGGGTCTGATGGTTTGCATGTCTTACCTGGCATCTAGGAGAGAATCAGAGTGAGGCTACCTGCCTGAGCTGAATTCCGTAATGTGCCACTACATTAGAAATCAATGCTAGGCAGATCACTTATTGACTTATTTATATTTTATTTTTCCCTTCCACCAAAGAATAATATTTTATATCTCATTAATTGTGTTGAGGGAAAATAACGAAAGTAATTAGCAAACAACTGTGAGTGCAAGATCTGTTATAAATAATAATTATTGTCTCTGTATTATGGTATGAAACCAGATATTTCAAAAGCCGTTACTGAGACCATAGATTTTATAAATTCATTTTTCTTTGGAACTTTTTAAAAGTAAGCCTTTGGAAGATGTTTATATCTCTGATATCTATCAGGGGACCCGAAATATAGTAAAAACATTAAGTCAGTATTTTTTGTAACGAATAAATGCTAGAGATAATATAGTTATTGGACATATTAGTCTGAGCATTAAGGATCTAAAAATGTTTTTTCCTGCCTTAAAGAACTGTAATGTTGTTACATTTCTTTAATGTCAGAAACTCAAACCTATAAAATTAAATACCCTCTTCTTTTTTGTTTTCCCCTCTTTTATCTCACACACATACACACGTTTTCTTATTTAGAATTTCTGAATTTTCTCCAAATTTTACAACAGTCTTGTTCCTAGTTCTCCTTATTTACCAGAGCAAATGCCTCTACCACTTTTCTCATGGAGGAATAATATAAATTTTATTAACATTAACTGCAACGTTACAAATTCAAGAGTCTCTCAGAATTATGGAATTTTGAAAGGGTCCCTCAAATAGACCACACAAGGGTCAAAAGCAATAGCTACTTTTTTTTCCAGTAGCTGCTAAAATATGATATGGCAATTTACAGAAGAGAGACAGAGACAACTCTCTCGCCGCCTCCCTCTTGCTCTGACGGAGGAGCGTAGGGAAAAGTCAAAAGAGGAAGTGGAAGGAGAGAAGGAAGCCCAGGACCCCCGACCTGTTATAAACCCTCCTGTACTATTCAAATAACAGAAGACACACAGAACGGATATTGTAGCTATAGGAAAAATGCCAGAGGAGATACTGAAACGCTGCTGAGTGAGATAAAGTCACTACATTCATCGTGGCATTGTCTTTCACTTCAGATGTGTCATCACTGCGTTATTATGTTTCCCTTTCTCTTCTTCTTGAGATAGTCTCACTGGGTTGCCCTGGGTAGAGTGCTGTGGTGTCATAGCTAACAGCAACCTCAAGTTCTTGGGATGGACCAATCATCTTACCTTGGCCTCCCAAGCAGCTGGGATTACAGGTGTGTGCCACTATGCTTGGCTGTTTTTTCTGATTTTAGTGGATATGGGATCTCACTCTTGCTCAGGCTGGTTCCACCTCCAGGGCTCAGGCAATCCACCCACGTCTGCCTCCCAGAGGTGCCAGTATTATAGGCATGAGCCACCATACTCGGCTTATATTTTTCTCCTTTATGGTAATTTTGGCAACAGAAAATTAACCCAACCCCCAAAGAAAAGAAATGTAAGGTCATAAATAACTGAAATCCCAGAACTTAATGTTTTTTATAAGTAGCTTTCAAAAGACCTTCGGGCTAATTTGTATATTTAAAGTTAATTCATAGTTTCAGTATTTTCTTTATTTAATACAATATTGGAGAACTATGGATTATAGACATAGCAGACAAAGTTATTTACATTCTCATAGCTCCAACGATGTTTCCTATTACCATAAGTAAATTTGATAGGTTTGACTAATGCGTGGTAATTGGTCTTCAAAGTAAGGTCGAGAATTCAAGTAATGATAAATTTTAAAATAAGAAAACAAACCATAAAATTATTTCAATATTTCAATGAGAACTAACCAAATATGTCTTCTCTGTTTTGCTGTTCTAATCAGGAGAGTTCACCACGTAGCTCAGTGGTTTGACATTTATCTAAGCTGATAATTAACAATAAGGTCGAGCCACTAAACTCTCTCTTCTCCAGTTTCTTTGTTTCAAATATAAATACGGTTATAATTTAATGCCTCAATATTAATGTGAGAATTGCTGCAAAAACATTTTAATGATGTAATCATTGTTTTTCTGATTCAACTGAAACCACATCACTGGCTAAGAGTTGTTCAATTAGTAAAACAATTCTATATCTCTTGGCATTTCCCTCATATCCTTTGTGAATAAAATTTCCCAGCCATTGTATCATTTCAAAATGGGGGAAAATACTGAAATCAGCGACTAATAATAATAATAATGCCTTGAGTTTTAACAGGTTCAGTATTAATTACTTTATTTCAAAAAATTTGACTTTGACAAATTTTAAGACAATTACATTTTTTTCTTCTCCTTTGGACGTGATTTTTATTTGTTATCTTCTCACCCAGTAAATGAGACTAAAGGTATAGGTATCTATGCTGAAATGTTCATGGAAGAGTTGGCAGTGAGGGATCTTTCAAAACATAACACTGTGGTTTGCAATAGTTCCCACCTGCAGATGCTCCAGAGAACCGCGCCTCCTCTATCTTCTAATTACTGTGGCATAAAACAAATTTTCTCATTTGAAAATTACATTTGCTTGTTGTTATTTGGCACTTCAGTCATTGGTGTTTACCATTTTAAATAAGATCACTATATACTTAATACCATTGTTGGACTTATGAAGGTAGCAATTACGTTTTGACAGAGTTATATGCCTGCGTTAATGTGGGGAACATTAACTATTGTCACTTTAGTGATTTTAACTCAGTATAATACCTTCTTTTTTCCCTTTCAATAAACTTTATTCTTTACAGGATTCATTATTCCTGTACATTCATTATTTAATGTCATCTATTGGCATGTTGTGATTATTTTAATATCAGTCAACATAGACTTGAAGACTTTTTCCAAAAATATACTCCCTTAGGACCCTTTTGCCAATTTCATTTTTTAATCATGCATTAAAGTCAACAATTTTAAAAACCTTCTACTTATAACTAGATTACTGTTTTCTGACAGTATTTAGCAGTGCTGAGACTTCGGTATTTGGGCTGGAATTTGATAGTCATGAAGAAGGTAAATATCAAGCACTCATTCAAAATACCACAGAATTTAAACATTTGCCATGATATACTTACAGGCATATCAGTACAAAACACTTTGAAATGAGAACCACGTTTGTACTGATAACCTGATTCTTTCTTGATAATAGCCTAGTTTTCATTTGGAGAGACTTAAAGTGAAGGAAATCAACCATTACAATGAGAGAGAAGAGTCACGCTAAATTATAAAGAAACCAACAACTGAGAGTTCAGTAGAAAATCTTCATACACCTGCTCTCAAGGATTTAACAGTCCAACATGTTACAAAGAAATCTAGTTTGAAAGCCATTCTGCTTCCCCACTTTTGGGGGAACACGTGATACCAGGCTGTACTCATGTTTTGCAAATTTTTGAATAACAAAAACCGTGAAAACAATTTCACACCAACACATAACATATTGTATAACATTATGTAGAAAGTCTAGTGGAAATACCTCGAAGAACTAAAAGTACACGGAACATTATGTTATACTTCTGATCTCTAAGTTAGTTAACTCAACCCTGAGTAGAAAACACTCATGTTGTTTTCAGCCTTTAGGTATTTTAAACTATTGTATGATGAATAGAAAATATATAAAATATCCAAGAAGCAAAATTTCAGATCAAAGGAAAGTACAGTTATAATTTAATGTCTGAAAATACTCACTAAAGAAATTATATTAATTTATGTTCCCACCCGTAATATTTGAGGTTGAATTCCCCACCGTAAACTCATAAACTCAACAAAGAGGACCGTCATCAGACTTTTTAACCTCTGACAATTTGGTAAATTAAAATTGATATCTCAATCACATTTTGATGTGCATTTCCTAAGTTAAAGGAATACAGTTAGGAAATTTTGTGTGTGTGCTCATTATTTATATTATTTGAAAAGTTTCTACTTGATGGTTAGAATTTTTTATCCTTTTTTAACTGAAGGAATGTTTTGTATGTTGAGTAAACTGGTCCTTCCTCCCACCCCGTAATATAAAATGCAAATATTTTCTTCAATGATCATTCATCTTTACATGAAATAGCTTTTCTTTGCAGAATTTCTGTGCCTGTGTAGTTTAACTTACTTATTTTTGTGTGCTGTGGGACTGCGTTACAGTCCTAAAAACTTTCCCACTACAATAGGTAAAATAAGTTAAAAATTTTTTTTTCACACAATTTTACTTTTCACATCTAAATATCTTATCAATAAGAGTCTATTTTGTATGAGGTGAGATGTATGGGTCCAATTGCATTTACTCTTCCAAAAAAGTGCCTAATTATTCCACTAATATGGCCATTTATGAAATTAACTAATGAAAACAATATTTCCACATTTCCACATTTTATTAACTAATAAAGACAATATTTCCTCTAAAAACAAGATATATTCAAAAGAAAAGATGCCATTATAAAAAGAACCACACAGATAAAATACCTTTCTATTACTACGTAACTTCTACATGAAGATAAATAACTTTTCTATACCCATAAAATGACATAAAATTAATGCATGAAAAGGTATATCATGTTCTTGGATAGATGATTAAACATTAAAAGTCACTCAAAGACATTGGACCTGGAGAGGATAGTGGAGCAAAGCAGCCTTGGGAGGGGTGCGCACGCACACACACACACACACACACACACACGTGCGCACAAGATAGGCTTCTGTAGGTGGTGTGTGTTTATGTGGGTGCATTCAATTATGATAGGGTCAATGCTGGGATTCACTGTGTGCTTGCTCAGTGCATAGGAGGTTAACACAACCTTCTTGGTATCACAGATGCTAAGGTATGTTACCTTAGCAACACTGCCTTTTTCATATTATACTGTTTAACCTTGATTTAGACATTAGCCTGGAAATACATATGAGAGATAAATGAAGATATATTATACAGGGAGTGGCAGAGAAAGACTATGTACACTAAAGGAGCTACAGTAGAGATGATTGTTAAAAAGATAATTTGTATCTATAAGACAGTGACAAAAAATTGTACATGAAGGAGAATTAGGGTGTGACATTGGGGAAAATCAGGTGGCAGACGTCAGAAAGCAATTGTATGCGCACGGCAGCACTGGTTGGGAGCAGCCAGTGAAAGAGATAAGGTGAGGGCAGAAATAGAACTATTTTCGGATGGATGAGGATACAGGAACTAGAAGGGAAAAATGTAACTGGAGACAACTCATTTTTAAGAGCAGAGCTTTCCAGGTTGAGAAATACAAACAAAAAAAAAATTTGGTTTTGGTGATAAGAGTAATCAATTGGAATTGGAATTTTCAGGAAACAATTCTGGAACAGCAAAGACAAAAATGATCTACAGTATTTTGCTCTATTCCCAATCACTGTGAATGACGGGCTCTGCTATAAAAGCCAGAATAACTGAATTTCTCTTTGGCATTTTTATATAATGCTGTGATGTTTGATTTGGGGGAATAAAAACAGCATTTTGTCTTAGCTTTGCAGAGTAAAACATATCTGAGGCACTGTTCTGCTGGCCCTAGAGATGCTCTTTCCGGCTTCTTCATGCCCTTTCTTGGTGCTTCTCAGAACAGGTTCATGTTCACTCTAGATCAGCTCAGTGCGCACGCTCAATGCAGCCCTGAAGTGTGTCTGTCTATTCTCCACTGCAACTTTAACTCTTCTAGATCAAAACTGGGGCTTGCTCAGCATTCCATCCTTGTATTCTAAGAATGAATGAATGAAAGAGAGGAGAAATCCCTCTTAAAACTGCTGGAGCCAGGAAGGGTTTTGCCTCAGGCTGTAAGACAGGCTTGCCCAGAGAGCACCCTCACATATTAGGTTTCCTTGATACAAAGTCATCCTTTCTGGATGTCCACACAAAGCTACTCTGATAACTGCTGGCTCTGAATATTGTTTCTTCCTGTAGACTGATCATCTGCTCCCTTTTCAGAAGTTGCATTACAACACTACACCATCTGTAACCTTCCAGGATCCACAAGAAACTCTGTTCACAATAGAAATAAATAGATTGACGCCAAAATGTGGAAACAGCCTAAATACCCACCAACCCAGGAATGGATTAACAAGCTATGGTATATGCATACCATGGAATACTACTCAGCCATTAAGAAAGATGGCGATTTTACATCCTTTGTAACCTGGATGGAAGTGGAACACATTCTTCTTAGTAAAGCATCACAAGAATGGAGAAGCAAGAACACCATGTACTCAATTCTCATATGAGGACAATTAGTGACCTAGTACATGGTGGGGATGAGGGAAGGGGAGAGCCGAGGGAGAGAGAAGGAGGGAGGGGATGGGAGAAAGGAAGAGCAGAGAGTGGGGAGGAGGGAAGGGTGGGGAGGTCTCGGTGTGTGACACACTTTTTTGGGGCCAAGATGCAATTATAAGAGGGACTTTACCTAACAAATGCAATCAGTGTAACTTATACCCTCACTCAATCCCCTTCTTATACCCTCACTCAATCCCCAACAATTAAAAAGAAAGAAATAGATTGAGAATGAATCTAATGATATTGGTGAGACATGGACTCCTTAGCTTTTCTTCATGGTTTTTACATTTAAATAAAGGATAATATGTGCCAGTAGTTTACTAAGGTGGAGTCAGTATTAAATACATATTCATTCATTCAACCAATCTTTTGACAGCATACTATGTGCCAGAAAATCCTCTAGGAGATTTGAGTACACAGCAGTGAAAAAGGTAAGTTCCTGCTCTGTCAGGAAAACGAAGTGACAGACACTTTAGCTGACAATTATATTTTTAGTTTAAATTGAGATTGTTTGTCCTCTCCTAAAATTAAAGACTATAGAATGTAGTGCAGGCTGAGTACTCCTAATGCTGAGGGCCAGAAGTGTGTCAGATTTCCATTAGATTTTGGAATAGTTGAATAGACGTAGCAACAGATCTTGAGGATGGGACCCAAATTTAAACACAAAATTCACATATGCTTCATATACATCTTACTCGCATTGCTGGAAGGTAATTTTATACATTACTATTAATAATGTTGTGATGATACAAAATTCCTGTACACAAGATCAGAAACAGAATTTTCCACGGTGTCTTGACGTTGGCACTCAAAAATTTCAGATTTTGGAGCATTTGGGATTTCAATTGTCAAATTAGGGATGCTCCACCTGTATTTTCAATGTATATACAACACATAAAAGAGATAAAAGCTGCCAAATAATTTCACCTTTTGCAAGTAGCACAAGACGTTTACTAACATGATTTTCAGAGACCAAAGTCATGATTTTTAAATGACATTGGGGAAAGGTGTGTGATGCTAGGGGTTTGGAGGTACCAGGCAACAGGGCGCTAGGTCACTGCTTCTCCAGTACCAGGAAAGAAAAGAAAACATCAAAATAGTGTTCATCACGTGGTATGCAATAACTCAAGCTGAAACACAGCAAAAACAGGTCTAGATGGGTAAGAAAGAGACAAGGCAAGACCAGAAAAGTAATTTGGCTAGAACTATAAATTTTGAGGAGTAATTATTTAAAATATAGTCTCCTAAGATAACACAATGTTACAAAAGCAAATTCCTACTAAAAGCATTTTTAGTATCTGAAAATTGAATCTCCGGTCAATTTAAGTGTCCATGTAACGCATGGCTGCAGGATGCGCTTCCGGAGTAGCCCCTGCCAGGCTGGGTTAGATAACGCCCTCCTCCACCTCTTACCGACTCCACTACCTTTTCCATATCTCAGTTTCCTGTCTGCTTCCCTTAACCCTATTCTGGCACGTGGTCGTATCCATAATGTTTGATGGTACAAGGGCATTTCATTATTTAAAAAAAAAAATCTGCTTCTTTCAAAGACAAAGACCTAAAAACAGTGTTTGACTTTAGGACTTTCTCTTTCCTTTCACAGTTTCTTTTATTTTTTTTTTACTTTTTAATTTCTTCTTTTGCCTCTTTTTCTTCCTTTTTTTCCTCTCATTTCTCCCTTCTCTGTACTCTTTCTTTTCTTTCTTACTGAGGAAATTTTGATTCTTGTCTTCTTGAGTCACTATCTTTTCTTTTTCATTCTACTGATGGTTTAGGTTTATTCCGTTGTACTGTTCCTGGAATTTCTGTTTTCAGGTAGGTCTTTGGTCTCAGGGATTCAAAGTATGAACCTACCGACCCCAGATCAGTGGTAAGATAGGATTTATGATACAGAACAGAATACAGAAACAGCACCAGAGCTGCTTCAGATATATATATGTGTATCTCCTAACAAATGAACGATTACAGTCCCTTCTGTTGGGGCAAGGTTAAAGGATGTGCCGGAAAATGAATCGATACAGTTCCTCCCGGGGAAAACATCGGTGCCTTCCCTTCATGAAATTTCCAGGCCTGGGAAATTTACATGAAACTGGCAGGCCTAGGAAATGGGGGCCTCCCGGTTCAGTCCTGAATGTGCGAATCCAGTATCAGTAAGGTGCATCCCTGCACTGTCGGCTCCTGTGGGTTGGTGTGGGACTCCGAGACACAGAAATAAGGAGCTTCGGGAACGGTGGAGCTAGTGAACATCTATGGAATTATCTCTAAAGATAGAAAGCGTGTGGGGAGGGAGGCAGTTCCCCGGCAGAGACACTATGGTTCTCCGGGAGCTGCCAACCTGGAGGTGTCTCCCAGGCAGTTGTCTGCCCCGTCCAGCTACTAGACCCTCCTGAAGCCCCTCTGCCAACCCTCCAACCCGCTGCCTCCTCTGACCCCCGCTGCACCAACACCCCCAGGGCGGAGATGCCAAGGCCTGGCAGGTCTCGCCCGGGGCTCTGGCTGCACTGCCCGCCCCCCACCTGCTCTGCGTCAGGACAATACGCCTCTAAAGATCGCTTCCCCTTACTTTGTCTGCTAAGGTATTACCATATACCATCTTTATGTGTGTATTTAATTTTTTACTCTAATTTCTTACTTGGCTGTGTACAGCAGAAATAGAAAACTGGTACATCCCTCAATAAAAGGAATGCTAAGAATGTACTATTAGCCTTCACTATTAAACTTAATGTGATTCATAAAAATAATAAAAGGTAACACATAGTAACACATGTGTGCAAGTATGATATGACTCATTTAGTGTCACACATATTTATTGAAGACATATAAAAGCCTGACTTAATGTCAAATCACACTCATGCATATTCTCAGGACTATCAGTTTAAATGCTCACGTTAAATATGCTTGAATATTTAAGAGAAAATATTAAGAGAATATTACCAATACTACCAAGAGAAAAGCTGTCCACAGCAAATAAAAGAATTGAGATACAGATGTACTGAAAGAACTAGAACTGTAAGTTAAATCTCCCACGGCAGAAGCTCGTTATAATTGAATATGAGACAGGTGACCCCCACTCGGCTCACCAGGGTAGCGTCATGAGAGACCCAGATGACCCTGACTCAGCTCACCAGGGTCTGTGCCACGAGGGCCCCCAGGGAAGCCTGCAAGCAGCCTTGAGGAAGGGATTTCATCTTCAACCATCACCTGCAGAGAACTGAGTGACATCCTGTAAAGTCCACATAATAAGGAGATTTTGTTCTGGAAGGTGGCTGTTCCATGGACAAGAACTACAGAAATCCTGCATTTATACTGAAGGTCAAATTCTCAGCAAGTAAAGCTTTTCGTTACCACCCTCCAAAGCATAAAAATAAAGTGAAATACTCTGCACTTCCCGGCAATATGTTTTTCTTTCCTGTTGGGTTTCTGCCTAAAATACAGCCTAGTGACTGAAGTTAAACTACCACCAGGTGCTAAAGCTGGCAAAGGGCTAAAAGCAATAAAGAGACTCCTACCTGGAGAGCCTCGCTGGGCAGCAGGTGGCCAGTGAATCGGTGTGGATCTTGGCTCCCGCGCCTTTATGTTCTGTACAGCACAGTACATCGTGAGCTGAAAGGGGAGAAATATGCACTGAGGGCTGAGGACGTTCACCTGTAAATCAACACTTAAGAAAAAAATATCTGTCTGTGATAGACGAAAGGGTGGCTGTGACATATACACAATGGCATATATAATGCATGATATACAATTCCACTCAAAGTTCATTTTCATATAGATACAAGTTCAGCCTATACCTCACCAACTTCTATTTTATGTTTAATTCTTATCATACTCCATGTCTGATAGAATCACTCCCTTCAGAGTCGGGAAGGGCCACTCCATGCCAAGAGGCCTCACTCTGCTGATCCATCCACTCCAGTTAGACACGTTTGAACTATTTTCTCAAAAACAGAAAAAGGGAGTCCACAAGAATGTTCTGCTTTGCAAGAAGGAAATAGAAGCCTTTCTCTTCCAGGGAAACAAATACTGTTAGTCCTCCTTATATAAGAACAAAAATACTTTATGGTTCAAACAGAATACTAGACAATGGCCTAAGTTTGGGTATTCCATTCTATACATTTATGAGTCCACATGGGGCCCAGATGGCCAATTCCAATTACATGCAAGGAAGGTCTAACCTTGCAGACTCTGTCAATGCAGCAGCCTTCCTAAGTGGCCCCAGGGGTTCACAAACCTATGCACGCTTCTCATCAAAGCTTACACCAACACAACGGTTATTGCTCTGTACCGGTGGGGGCAATTGCTTTTTATTTGAGAATTTTCTTTCAGGTGACTAGGGGATGAAAATTTGTTGACACATTTGCAAGGAGCGTATACAATGGAAATCACTCAATGTGGGATTGCAATTTAGAGACACATTATTTAATGAGGAAGTTTTAGCCTTCAAAATACAGTAAAATTAAATGTCTATTAACTATCTTTTTTTTAACAAGTTCAATAAAACTATCTGTAAATCTCTGAAAACATATTTATGTAGCAAGACCTCAGTTGAGTTTTTTCAGAAAGTGACTCATGACATGAAAGAAAATATATCATCTCATAAGAAATAACTAATGATAATACCAAAGGCCTGGGGGTCTTACTATATACATGTATCAACAGTATTATGTTGATATATTTTTACATTATTTTTCAATGTTAGTTTTTTAAAAAGCTATTATACTTCAATTTGTTAATTCTATCTAAAATTTAGCTAAATTTAGAATAATAAATTAAAAATAATTATTTAAAATTAAAATGGTTTACTTGTCACTACACAAAAACACAGATATGTAGATTGCTAAGGAAAATGAACTAACAGAATTCTTTGTTCCTTAGTCCAGAAAGGTCTCACATAAAGTAAAGATGGGTGGGGAATAAAAGCCTTCCAAATACTTTAATAATAATGATAGAGGATAAAACAAACAAATAAGTAAGTGAATAAACAAAATGTCTTGTCAACTACAGTGTCTCACAACTTAGAAAATCAGGTCTACGTGGACTCATTACATAGGATTCTTGCCTCCAAAATAGTTTTAGTTTCAATTTTTGATAAAAAGCTGTGACACTACAGTAATTTATGGAGGACTTGTTGTAACATACTAGAAAGTAATGACACACACACGTGTGTGGTAGATTTGTTTTCCCTATATAAGAACCTAGGGATGGAACTATGTTTAACAAGCACCCTGGAGCTTACGTTTAGTGCAGAAGAACGGTAGTCACCCGAGACACTCTCCTTGGAAAGACTTTGCTTGCTCAGACAGAAAACTGAACCAGGAGACGTCACAATCATTGTCAACGGGGAAGAGCAACACATCACAAACTCTTCCTTACCAGCTTGAATTTTAGCTGAGCTCATTCTAAGATTTCTAATCACCAAACTTGTTCACCTTCTACTCTGAAGTCCATACAAGGAAACGAAGATATTCAACCAATCTTGGTACATTAGTAATGAAACTTCATAGGAATCAAGTGAAAAATGCAGGTTCCTGGTCAAGTAACAGAAACACTGCTAGTATAGAGTGCTCAACAAAATTGTTACATAGTAGACTTAACAGGTACTAAATTAGGGTACCTGGGGGAAAGTGTTTAGTTCAGAATAATATAAGGGTACAAGTGATTAGGTTACAATGTTTGTGGTTCTGAGGTAATTTTTTTTTAAAATTCAGGTTAATATAAGGGTACGAGTGGTTAGGTTACATTGTGTTTCTAAGGTAAAGTTCAGCTTGTAGCTGAGGCGGTTGAGCCCTTCATCCTGGCGGTGTGCTGAGCATCCTCCCAATCAGGTGAGGGTTCACCAATCCGCCTCACGCGTCTCCTCGCCCCACTACCTCCTTCCTCCCTCCCCTGAACCCACTTAATTAAACTTGTGTTCTTCTCTCCTATGGGCATGTAGTTTTCCTATTAGACTAATCTTAGTATTGAGTACATTGGATACTTGCATTTCCATTCTCCTGACACTTCACATGGAGGAATGTTTCCACTTAATAAAAGGAAAGCACTGACCAGTAAATGATTTGTCTTTAATATTCATTTTTGGTCACTATTTGGTACATGAGTGCAGAAATTTAGTGCTATTGGGCGGCGCCTGTGGCTCAGTGGGTAGAGTGTCTGACCCATATACCAAGGGTGGTGGGTTCAAACCCGGCCCTGGCCAAATTACAACAAAAAAATAGCTGGGCATTGTGCCAGGCGACTGTAGTCCCAGCTAATCAGGAGGCTGAGGCAGGAGAATCGCCTAAGCCCAGGAGTTGGAGTTTGCTATGAGCCGTGTGATGCCATGGCACTCTACCAAGGGTGATAAAGTGAGACTCTTGCTCTACCAAAAAAAAAAAAAAAAAGAAAGAAAGAAAAGAAAAGAAATTAAGCGCTATTATTTGAGCCCCTTTCATTGAATATGCGTTATATGGCTAAAAACGTCTAGAAACACAAGGGACTAGAGGAGTAAAATGCACATTTCAGAGGGAATCTGAAATGGGATTAAGACGCATGTGTTGAGCTTGGGGCTTTTTAACAGATGCAGAATATTTTGAATCTGCTTTTTGTAGATGACCATTTTGTGGCATTAAGTCTCATTTTTACAATTTTAAAAACGCCACAGTTACAACAATTTGGCTTTTATTCGGCTTCATAACATCTGGCAGGTCACAGCAGATCTCTGATGCTTATCACTAAGTGAATGGCCATTTCTGTGCGTCAATAATAATTTCTTAGTATGTTTTCTGCAGGACTCAGACCTTCCATAAACAATGGTGTGCCCATTAATTGCACAGGACCTATAGGCTTCAACAGAGGCACAGGCATGAGGAGTGTATGACTGGGGCAAGGAGTGGCTCCGTCAAATTTGAAGCACAGTGTGACCTCAGGAAATGCCAACTCTAAGAGGCTTGTAAGTTAATGCCACCTGGACAGGCTTCCCCTAAAAGGTGGACTTACAGGCACAAGCAGCTTCAGACTGCAGGCTAGTGATGCTCGATCATGAGTTAATTATTCACCTTCAGTGTTTTCTGGTTTCAATGACAAAGAACAGAATATTCCATGTATGATATTTCTTATATTAGGAGCTGACAGTACTTGAGTTCTGACAATAGTACAGAATGCCTAAGAGGTCCTAGCTTTAAATGGTTGATTATGTGCCTTGCCTGGAATTTCTGCATTGATTGCCTTCAAAACTCATCTTCCATTTAAGTGATGGAAAGATTTTTAGACCGTAGTTTACACACATGCTCAAAAGAAACTCAGCTCAAAGAAATAAATGGGAAATTCTAAGGCCATACAGGTATCGAAAGTGAATATAGCAATTGCCTGCTCCCTAAGGGAAAATGCTAAAGTGATTTCTGAAATTAATCTTCTAAAAGGGAAGAAACAGGAGACATATGAGAAAGGAGTCAGGAGATGTGGTATATGGAGTCCAGACCTGGATTTCATGCTAGTTGGGATTCCTCAGCTTAAGAAATTAAAAGTAGATAAGTTTCAGTCTCATTAGTACATGTTTTGCACAAATCTCCTTCAGACGAAACCGAGAAGGTTATATTACTGATACAGTTCAGTAAGCAAAGGGAAAGTGAGATAGATAATTGCTTTGCAAATGTGCGTCTGCAGGTAAAGGACACAATTCAGAAACAAATTAAGCCAAATTAAAGTGCTACTCAGGGAGGTTTTCCTGAAATGCATGAATTAACAGCAGCAAAAATTAAAGCCGGAGAAATATGACGCTGCCCCAGAAGAAGAAATAAGTAGAAATGGGGCATTAAAGAGGACTGCTGGCAACGGACCTGGGAGGACTCGCACCACGGAGTGAAGCAGGGATCTAAAGGATTACTCGCACACCGGCCTCTATGGTGGCATATTCACAAAGGCCACAGGTGAAAACAGCCGAGTTCCCACCACCGCATTTATGAACCAGTGGAAGTTTTCTCAGGGACGGCATGAGGTTCACCCGTTTCATTCTACCGCCACTTCTCTGAATCGGAATTGACAGCTGCCATTGAGACATTGGGGGCTAACCTGATTTTTTTTCCTCCTCATTAGTTTTTCATAGCAGGTAATCTTTTTCTACCTGAAAGTTTGGTAAATACTTTCTCTGCCTTTAAAATTCAATATTTTCTCCTCTGCCCAGCCCTACGGGGTGGGGCGGTGGAAGGTCTTCAAGTGGGATGTCCCCCAGTAGTGGCCCCTAGGGTCAGGGCGGGGGGAGAGTCTCGGGGTGGGAGTAGCAGGTGGAGAGAGACCGGGAAGGCGGGAGGGGGTACCCCACCTTCACAGCACTCCCGCTGGTGAGGGCTCAGGCTGTTCCTTCTGGCATTGTTACTACTCACAGGGTCACAGCACCCCGTAACCTGTTCACTGCTCCTCTATTTCTACATCTGTGCTGTTGAAATATTCCGGACAAGAATCATCTCCACTTCCCCTCTCGTTGTCTAAAACACAATGCAAAGGAAGTCTAGACGTCATCATGGCAAACAAAAAGCAAGTGTTTATCAAACCCAGTAGCATCTTCCTAACACTATCAACGCAGAAACTGTGGAGCACCTCAACGTTGTAGGAGCATAAGACAACATGAAAAGAGAGAGGCATCCCAAATAAGGATAGACGTTTACTAAAGGTGGATTAAGAGACAGGGAGAAATAAAATGTTTCTGTCTCTGAGCTAGAGAAGATTCTATTTTGATCTAGAGGAAAAAAATGGGGTGTGGAATAGAGATTCCTTATTTTTTTTTTCTCTTGGTTCACCAGATCTGTAAGGCTGTAATATACATAGTTATTCTGTGATGTGAAAGCTTCAATGACTCGCATTTCAACATTGAAAGAATCTCCAGGCGTTACTGTAAATGTTTAATATTATTTAAACAGTACTGAATTCATGCTGAATTTTAAAAAAGGTTTATATTGTTATGATCAGTCCTCTTTCCTCTGGACCTTTGACTTTTCATTGACTTTCTATGTAGTAACTGATAGACTACTGGGAGACTAAGCCGGTTACAACCCATCACGAAGACAAATACAGTGAATATGTCTTGCTATCCACTTACAAAGACAAAAGGTAAACATTGTTCATCCCACACTGACTTTACCTAAACTTTAAAATATTTTTATTTCTGTTTATGTGCGATAATTTTTCAACTTAAAAATACTTGTTTTGAAGACACATTTAATAAACCTTGAAATTAAGAGACAGGCATTTGAAAAACCAAAAATAATTTTTTTGTCGCAGTTTTTGGCTGGGACTGGTTTTGAACCCGCCACCTCCAGCATATGGGGCCAGCGCCCTACTCCTCTGAGCCACAGGCTTCGCCAGGAACCAAAAATAATTTAAACAAGATGTCTTGGAAATAGTCTAGAAGTTGGACTGAACTAAATTTCCACACATACTTTCTCTCTCTCAGGCACTTTCTGCAAATACTCTCACTTTTTTAGCTTTAAACACCATAATAGCCTCATTTGAAATGCTCTCTGTATTAGTAAACAGTTTTAGATGGAACTTGGTCTTCATCCTCAAGTGGGTACTTGTTTTGTAGGGTAAATTTTTTTACAACTTTTTCAATACATAGAAACATTCTTTAGAAATGGCTATTTCATGAAGACTTTAGTTAAAAAAGTCACACGCTGATACTTAGATATTCTAGGATCAAATATGACCAACAGTAGTCTCAATAACCAAAGTCAATTTTTTAATCTATATAAACCTCATTAGAGGCAAGTAATAGTTACACCAGGTTTCCAGCTGTAGTTTGTATTTGTATCTTTATCCTTTGACTCATAATAGTTTTCCATGTTACAGAACTGGTTTGCTCTTGGAAAATAGCTAAAAAAAACTCAAAGCAAAAAGAAAAGAACAAGAACAAAATCCATAAACTCAAACAGAGTATCTCTCTGTACGGACCATCCCGCATGAATTTTTATTAACATATGGTATTTACTACCACAGTGCAGACTCGCGATTCTATTTAGGTACTTTTAGTTAGTTATATCTTTAATAGCTTCTTGTTCCATTTTTCTGTTGGTGTTTTCACTAACACACTCTGTGCATATTTTGGAGCTCATTTGTTTGACATTTATATATATATTATATTTCCATATATGTGTGCATATATGACGTTCATATCTATGTGTGTTTACAATGTTCCGCAGCCACCCTGCTACTTGTTGGTGTGTATTTTCTGCATCTCATTTTTGTGATGGTTCAGTTGTTCCTTCACTTGGCTTATGATTCATCTGCTTTTGTTTTCTGAGAGGCAACAGAAGCAAACGACTGAGATCAGAATTTCAAACCCACACCACCCGGCATCCAATCATTCCTCTGCTATGTAACGTAACACTGATCAAGTTACTTTAGTTCTCTTTAATTCAATTTTCTAGCGAGAAAAATGGGAATACCACTACTGCTTACACTTTGGAGTTGCTGTGAGACATACAGAGCACTTTGTAAAGTACCTGACCAGAGAGGATGGGCCCTTAATACCTGAGTACATAGAAAGCACTGTATAAGAATTAGCTATTATTTTTTTAAATAGTCTCCTTTTTTTTTTTGACACGTTATATACGAAGTTTCTCTTTTGCCTTTTATTCTAAGGAAGAGAGATTTAAGTGGACCAGCTCTTTCCCTAGCTATGAGCTGATGCACCAGCAGGTACATGATCCTGGAACGGTGTACAGAGTCGTGCAAGTCATCTTGCTGGAAGATGTTTGTGATGTCACATCTATTTCTCGAATGTAGCTGAAAACTGATCCTTGGGTCTCCTTTATTTTCCTTCTTGCACAATTTTAGCAATTTTTTTTCAGGTTATGAATTAGATGGAATGAGGGGAAACCATTTTCGTGTGGAGGGAATCTTAGGAGATCCTTCTGCCTCTCTGCATGTTGGACGGGTGTCGATCCTCCGTTTGGGTGGCCCTGCCACCAATTTGTGCTCTCTGCTTTTGAATTATCTTCAATTTCATTGAATACGGTGCTTACAGTTTTTACCCTCCTCCTTTATTAAACGGCATTTCTCTGTTACATTTGCATGGAATATGTACTCAAATGTACAATCAAATAATAATGCAAAAATGGTGGCTTTGTGACACATTTGTGTTTTACACTCTGTGAATTGCTTAGCTAACCAGACAAGAAACCGTTTCTTAAAATTCTGTCTTTTGCGATGGTACTAACATTAACATTCAATATAAGTGCCAGTACCCAAGGTTCCAATTGTGCCTTCTATAAACTCTAGGTAACCATGTCGCCTCATTTTGCACGCATTATCAGGAATAAGGACTTCATAGCACTGCTCGTGTTATCACGCCTCATTCCCCAGCTAGATTAGGAAGCTCTTTTATTGAAGACAACAATTTACACATTTATGTGCTGTTGCAGAGAGCCAGGCACATATTTACCATGTAAAATATACTTATAAATTAAAGCTGCAAAGGTGAATGTAAAACTGTTAAAACAATTTAAAAACCCATTTGAGATGGAGGACACTGACATATTCAGAGCCACTATGGTCTGAAACTAGTAGGAATAGAGTATATAATATGAGAAAGAGTATCTAAACTTAATTATTCTCAAGAATGTTTAAGGTTAAACACTGTGAAAGTGTAGTGTTTAACCTCATCTCACGTTTCCACAAATGATTATCCAAATCCCTGTCCAGGTGGCATTTCTCATATGTACTAATCACAGCCCCTGCTGTGAAATGGCACAGCAGACACCAGGGCTCGGACAGCACTTTGTGGGGAGAAGAATATGAGACAAAGCAAAATTAATAGATATGCACAGGATCAACCATACCTGAGTTTTCCAAGAAAGTTCCTGGTGGGGTTTTAGCAATAGCTTGGAATTTTAACAAATACTGATGAATAACTTAGTCTTTTAATTTTAAATCTGTGTGGTTTAAATAAATGTAATTTTACATATATATATATATATACATATATATATATAAATACTTTTTCCAAAACATTTTAATTTAATATTTTACTGCTGACATGATGCATCTCTCCTTCTAACCCCCATTTAGCAAAAAATGTTCCCATATACAGTTATTCTCAGTATCTACAGGGAAACAGTTTCTAGGACCCTTGTAAACCTCAATACCCATGAATGCTAAAGTCACTTATATAAAATGCTGTAATGTTTACATATAACTGTAAATTATAAATCATCTCTAGATTATTTCTAAAAACTAAAACAAGGCCTACATATCACGTCATCCCAGTGTACTTAACAGTATTCAACATGAGGCGACATTAAGTTTTACTTTTGGAAACATTGTGGAGTATTTTCAAACTGCAGTGGATTGAATGCTCAGATTCAGTAACAATGGATAGAGAGGAATAACTGTATTGTCCTTATTTACAAGTCGTTTTAACATTATGCAAGCATAGTATAAACTACACAATAAAATACCATAATTCATAAAATACATATATACAGGGTGTCCCAAAGGTCACCATGCATATGTACAAAGGGAAAAATGGGAAATTGTAGGTAAATGTAGTTTTATTTACAAACTATTCATTATAAAACTTGATAAACTATATTCTAAATATTTCTCTGTGTTGACATATAAACATAAAAATATTACAAATATAAAATAATAAATACCAATATTAAACCAACATATAAATAACTACATGCTCATAGGAAAGAAAAAGCACAAGTATAATCTATCAAAGGGGAGAGGGGAGCTTTGAAAGGGGAGGGGCACAACGGAGGGAGGCGATGGGTGATCTCACCTAATGTGCACAAATATGGGGGTGTTCAGCTAGAACTTGAACTTTACCTTAGAAATGAAAACAATGTAACCTAAATATTTGTACCCTCATATTAATCTGAAATTTAAACATGTACATATAATATAAAACATACCACGAGTTTTCTATTTTTTTTCTCTTTATGGCAACCTTTGGGGGACCCGGTGTGTATATACATATAATTAATCAGAGAGGCTTTTGCCAACCTAACAGCTTTCCTCTAACTACCTACTCAAATTGTGACATTTATTCTACTAAGCAGATGGCCACTCGTATTCCAGACTCATAGAAGAGGTGGAGTTCAGGTATTTGGTATGCAAGGAGGCACCAGGGCTCACATCTGCTCTCTTCTCTGAATGTGTGACGACTCCCAACCCGTCAGGAGACCTCCTTGTAACCTGCATGGATCCTTTCCCACTTCTCTCTCTCTTTTTTTTTTTTTTTTTTGTCACAAACCAAAAGCCAATCACAACTGGATTACTTGCAACATTATGTTTAATTCTTATCAGTGCTATCCTATCACAGAAATTGGAAGAAGCCACTGAAAACAGCAGTCATATTTAAAAAATAAATAGTAATACTCCTTTTGAATTATTAAAGTTTTAATGTGACACATTTAAAATAAATAAATTTTCTGTCTTACCCATTTTCCCTAATGCTTTGAATATTCAACCTAAGAGAAATGGACTCCATATTTTTCTGTGTATGCCTCCTGAGATACTGTGTTTAAAGAAACATGAATGATTATATATTCATTCCTTTACAAAAATGATCCCATAATACACATTATGTTTTATCTTGCTTTATCCACTATGTTGTGTAATATTATATGCTATTCCATAAATGTACATATGAGGGAGTTCAAAATCAGAGGAGTCCAGGGAGAGTAAGTACCCTGAAACTTAAACCAGACAGTAAAATTGTTCACTGAAGCAGGGAAACAAGAGAGTCAGATTTTGTACCTCAGAGCCAGTCAGTCATGGGAGAAGGGGGAATGGAACTGACCTGGTGAGTCAGCTCCCACCAGCCCAGGCCCCCTATCAGTCCATGACAGAAGAAGGCAGGTTACCCCACAGTCCTTGAGAACAGGTGCCCTCAGCCCTACCCCCAGCACCCAAGGACTCTGCACTGGCCACTAACAGAGAAGTGGGTGGGCATTATGTGGCTTTATACATGAGTGTTTTACTTTAACATTTTACTTAATAATTTTACTTGGTATTTGTTTTCATTCATAAATCCTTCAGGAGCAACCAAACCACACATTGTGGTGGGGAATTAATAAAAGAGGCATTAGAGGGCCCTGATCAAGCCACTCCCCCAAACCGATATAATACACCATAAGCTCATTCCTCATCTTAAAGCAAAATTGAACTTGAAACCTAGCACACCATCTTTCCAAGTCTGCTATAGGGACTGTCCAGCTGTTAAGTGTGGTTCTATAGAGCAGAGAACTAAGGATGAATTCTCAAAAAAAAAATTCTTTTCATTAAAAAAGGAAGAAATAAACAAAAGCACTCCTGTGCACACACACATACATATTCATTCTGTCTCTCTCTCTCTCTCTCTCTCTCATACACACTGAGGCCAGATCAGGAGAGTAGGGAGGGTGTTCCAATATAATTATTTACTAGCTAAAAACTCCCTCACAGACGGTGTTTATCAGAGGTCTCCTTTAGGACCATTTTTGACACACACCTTTCTCATGCCAGGATTTGCAGTTAAGATCTTGTTTCTCTAGCAATGTGTACTTACTCTCCTATGTACTTGCTCTCTCACAGTCTGCTCACTCTTTTGACACACAATTTGATTAATCTTTGTGATGTTTCCTTAGTTCTGCTCATTACTGGGTGCTCTGACCTCTTTATCAGTGACACTTTCTCTCCCCTCAAAAAAAGTGTTTAATCAATTCGTACATTGTCCTTTTCTCCATGACATTATCCCCATAAACTTGGACTGACAAGTCCCTGATTTCACTCAACTCTTGCCACATGTAACCAGAAAATTAATGCTATTTATTGCCATAATTCAAGCTCCCACATTCTTACGATGGCAAGCAAAAATACAGAAAAGAATAATGAACGCCACTCAGCAAGAATGCCCGCCACACATTGACACAAAGATGGTTGTGAGAAACTGATATGCCAAAGTTATGAAACTTTACAGAATTGTTTATACAGTGCTTCCAGCATAAGCACATGCTGACAAGTCTACAAACTTACATATCAGAGGTGTGTGTGTGTGTGAGAGAGAGTGTGTAAAGAGAGAAAAGGAAAGGAAAAAAGAGGGAGAGAGAAAGGAAGGAAAGAAGAAAGCCAGGAAAGGGGGAAGGGAGGGAAAATGGGAGGGATAAAGGAAGGAAATAAAGAAAAAGAAAAGTCCAACAATCATGCAGAGCACATTTCAGCAGTAAGTCTATTTTAGTAGTGGGTTATAGATGCTTTGTAAATTTTCTCCAGTAATTTGCATTACTCTTTACACTTAATAAATGTAAGTACGAGGGGGCAGAGGCAAGATGGCCAATTGGAACTAGCTTTCCACAGAGGCTCCCATCTAGAAGGAGAGGTAAAGGACAGAAATTTAGCAAGTAAGCTGATGGTTTGGAGCTGAGCCAAGAGAGAATGTGAAAGAATGAACATCAACCCTGCTGAGGCAAGTTGTGACTCCAAGGAAACAAACAATAGGTATAAAATCCATCACCAAGTGGACAGAAGTCCCCTCCCCCATGAGAATGACTCACAGTATACTTTCTACAAACAAGCGAGAAGAGTTCTGATATCCTCCTATTTTATCCCATGGAAGAGAACCTCTGAAAACCAGAACTCTTTGCCCAGAGAAGACCCACTAACACTAGTAGCACTCTCCCATCAGGCATAAAACTGTATAAATTCTCTACCTGTGGTTCTGAACTCCCAGTACTTCCCTCCACTGTCACCCCAGCTCTGGAAGCCTGTCCCCCATCGAGTCCAGATACTGAGGCATTTTCTCCAGAGGTATGGACAAGGTGTCAGCTGTTGCAGGTCTGTGCTGATTCTGAGACATAGGGGGTAAAGAGAAGCCTGTTTACAGAGACAGAGAGGGAGAAGCAGGGCCCAGCACCACAGAGCAGCAGCAGCAGCAGCAGGAGGAGGAACAATAGGGCTCACACCCCTGGGGATATTTTGGAGAGACACTCCCCGCCTCTGTTGGCAACTGGTGGCAGCCACCGGCGGAACAGATCAGGGATGGAAAGGCAGGCCCTATGAGTAAAGGGTATGCCTGAGGAAATACCTGCATGGGTGGGGTGTGGAGGGGATAGCAACTAGAATATGCCTGGGCAGAGACAGCATATTCCCAGGGCAAGGCTGAGTCAGAAGTGTTGCCTAAGAAGCACCCATCCCTTAAGGGGACATAGCTGAGACAAAAGCAGGCAGGGCAACTGTACCAGCCCAGAACAGAGAGCTGAATGTGAGCTTTAACCATGCCTGCCCCAACACAGAGTGCAACTGAGACAGAGATGCCAGCTCCGTGAGAAATGGAGTAAGGGCATTGGCACAGGTTGATGCTGAGCCACAGTTTCTGTGAACTCAAATAGAGCCTGGCCCACAGGGGAATATAGCCAGGACAGAATAGCTAATTCTGCCAGAAGGTAAGTGGCAACAACATCAAGCTGGGGCAGAACTGGAACTAAGTGAACTGCCCTAGCTTCCAGTAAGCACCTGAGGTTGTCAGGTTTCAGCTCCCCCTGCCTCCCTCCCCCTGGTGGCAGAGTACAGCAGTCTGGCCAAGGAGACATAGATCTCCCTTTGACTCAGGCAGGCACAAACGCCTTGAGCATCTGCTCATTGGAGGGAGCTTGGTCAGAGACCTGTGGGGTTACCAGTGACTGGTTGTGATAGAGGTGTAGGGTAGGGAAGGAGACATCAACCTTCCCAGACTAATTCATTTGCTGAGTGGTCCTTCTGACTCCATACTCGAGTTGCCAGAAGACTCCTGCTTTCTAATTGCTGGAGACCTTTTGAACTCTCCCACTTGAGACTGGGTGCTGACTAGGACAATTGATTTGGAATTTCTGATCTAGACCAATCACCTGAGGACTATCCAAAGTGATGCCCTGGGTGTGTTGTTGTGGGACAGTTTAATTTTCCTTTTTCCAGTTGTTGCCTGTGGGGGGTGGGATGACTTAGTTGCTGGTATTTCCCCACAGCTGAGACTTCAACCCAGAGTAACTGATTAACTAGAACTGGACGGAGACCAGCTGAAAACAAGACAGAGCCACTTAGTCCCACCACACCAAGCAGGTCCCCAATTTCTCATGCCATAGCATTGTATGGGTCTTTGCAAAGCTCTAGCTCTAGGGGAAAAGGTACAGACACTAGCCCTAGCTCTTGGGCCAAGGGCTGGTTAATCCTTATTCCAGGAACCCCCAACCCAAAAGCACCATATCTGCTCATCTAGCCAACAGTATAAAATAATCATGGGGCAGAATAAGTGGAAAAACTCTGGAAACATGAATAATCAGAGTAGATCAACTCCCCCAAGGAAGGACAGGGCGGATACACCAGAAGATCCCATTCATAAACAAATGGCTAAGATGTCAGAAATTGAATTCAGAATTTGGATTGAAATAAGATTAATAGAATGGAGGTAAAGTTGGAATTAGAAATTCAAGGAGCATTTCAAAAGTTGTCTCAAGTATTCAATGAATTCAAAGATTTTGACACATTGAGACAAGAACTTGCAACCCTCAAAGATCTGACAAATACAGTAGAATCCATCAGTAACAGAATGAAGCAGGCAGAAGAAAGGATTTCTGACATTGAAGACAAAGCTTTTGAATGCTCCAGAACACTCAAAGAAGAAGAGAAGTAGAGAGCAAAAACAGATCTTTCCTTCAGAGAGCTCTGGGATAATTCAAAGAAAACTAATATTCGCCTTATAGGAATTCCTGAAAGTGACAAGGTGACTTCAAAAAGCCCAGATGCTCTACTCCATGAAATAACCAGAGACTTCCCAGACATGCCAAGAGATTCTGAAGAGATTCTGAAATGCAGATAGCAGATAGTTACAGAACCCAAGCACAACTTAATCTGAGTAAGACACCTCTGAAACACATTATTATTAACTTTGCTAAAGTTACTTTGAAGGAGAAAATTCTTCAAGCAGCCAGACATAAGGAAACCATAACCTACCAGGAGAAGAATACTTGAATGATTGCAGATCTCTCTGCTGAACACTTTTAAGCTAAAAGAGTATGGTCATCAAATTTTAATTTCCTAAAACAAAATAAGTTTCAACTCTGGATCGTGTATCCAGCTAAACTGAGTTTCATTTATGATTGAAAAATTAAATACTTTAATGATATTCACATGGTCACTTCATATTAGTTAAGGGTAACACTCAACGTGATGACATTTCTAATTATGAACATTTATGTGCCCATCCAGAATGTGCCTCAATTTATAAGAGATACTCTAACAGACATGAGAAACTTGATTTCTTCCAGCTCCATAACAGTCGGGGATTTTAACACTCCTTTGGCAGTGTTGGATAGATCCTCCAATAAGAAACTCAGCAAAGAAATTCTAGATTTAAACTTAACTATTCAACAATTGGATTTAACAGACATCTATAGAACATTTCATCCTAACAACATTGAATACACATTCCTCTCATCAGTTCATGGAACATCCTCCAAATTTGATCACCTCTTAGGTCACAATTCTAACCTCAGCAAATTTAAAGGAATAGAAATTATTTCTTTCATCTTCTCAGACCATCATGGAATTAAAGTTGAACTCAGTAACAACAGAATCTGCATACCCTTAGAAAAATATGCAAACTAAATAACCTTATGCTGAATGATAGCTGGGTCATAGACAAAATTAAGAAGGAAATTAACAAATTTTTGGAACAAAATGATAATGAAGACACGAATTATCAGAACCTCAAGGATATCGCAAAGGCAGTCCTAAGAGGAAAATTTATAGCACTGCAAGCCTTCCTCAAGAGAACAGAAAAAGAGAAAGTTAACAACTTAATTAGACATCTCAAACAACTGGAAAAGGAAGAACATTCCAACCTCAAACCCAGCAGAAGAAAAGAAATAACCAAAATTAGAGTAGAATTAAATGAAATTGAAAACAAAAGAATTATACAACAGATCAATAAATCAAAAAGTTGGTTTTTTGAAAAGGTCAATAAAATAGATAAAC
>CAUYTI010098556.1:0-15070 GCA_963575145.1 Galago senegalensis | reverse complement strand
AAGTAGCTGGGACCACAGGCGCCCGCCACAACGCCCGGCTATTTTTTGGTTGCAGCCATCATTGTTGTTTGGCGGTTCCGGGCTGGGGATTCGAACCCGCCACCTTAGGTGTACGTGGCTGGCGCCTTAGCCGGTTGAGCTATAGGCGCTGAGCCCCTTCTCATAATCTTACAAATTTGCAAGAAAGAAAGATACTGATTAGACAGGAAATTTTCCAGGTCTCCTCTCTGTGCTCCTAAGACAAACTCCCAGACTGGACTTCTGTCCTGGTCACACAGTCCATCCCTGTCACCTGGGCCCCTCAAGGCACCTCCTTTGGCACAGTGCCTGGAACTCTGTCCTCCATGGTAGCCACTGTCATCAGGCTGGCAGCTGGAGGCAGTGGGGGTATCAACTCTGCCACCTGCTTTCAGGGACTTGGGAGGAGCTCCTGGAGGCCCCAGACCCGCTGGGGACCAACCACTGCACTTCTTTATAACGGGCATGAAGCCCCTGAAAAGTCACCAGAGCCCAAAGTCTGAGCTCACACTGACAGAAGGGGAGAAACAGGTTAGAGAGGACAGAAGAGAAAAAGGATGGCAATAGTTTAGCTCAGTGGTTCTCAAATGTGAACATGCATTAGAATCACCTGAACGGCTTGCTAAAACACAGACTGCTGTGTGCTACCACCAAGGTGTCTGGTTCCCAAGTTCTGGGCAGGCAGAGAAAGAGCGTTTCTAACATGTACCCAGGTGATGCTGATGCTGCTGGTCCCAAGACCACACTTTTGAGGACCACAGGCGACCTGGGTCCAATCTGGGTCTGCCACTTACCCTGGGACCAGGGCAATTTCTTGACCTTTCTGAGCTTCAGTTTCCTCATTTATAAAACAAGGATATGATCTTTCTGGATTGTTAAGGGATTTCTATTAGATGATCTATGCAAAAAGCCTAGCATCTCATAAGTAGTCAATAGTGTCTGGAGTTGATTACTAAGGTACAAGAAAAAGAGAAAAGGTGCCCAAGGAAAGGGGCGAGACAACAGGAACTTCTCCAGGGCCATGGAATTGCCCTTGAACTCCATGGGCCCAGGCACCATCATGGGGACAAAGTGAACTCCCTGATGCCCAGTGAAGTCCTACTTCTAGGCCAGCAGGGCTCCAGCAGGCACTGTGCCCAGCATCCCTGCCCTAGTCAAGATGACGTGACTGGGCCAGGTGCAGTGGCTCACACCTGTAATCCTAACACACTGGGAGGCTAAGGTGGGTAGACTGCCTGAGCTCACGAGTTCAAAACCCGCCTGAGCAAAAGCGAGACCCTGTCTCTAAAAATAGCCAAGTGTTATGGCAGGCACCTGTATTCCCAGATACTCAAGAGGATCTATTGAGCACAAGAGTTTGAGGTTGCTGTGAGCTCAACCTCAAACCTCACCATGGCACTCTACCCAGAGTGACACAGTAAGACTCTGTCTCAAAAAAGAAGACATGACCAATAGGACCTCAGTACCAGGCTCCAGGCCAATGCCCAGTGCCACCCACCTCCTCCTTTCTGAAGGACCACCCAGCAGCCCATGAGTTCCCATGGGAAAGCTCAAAGCTCCAGGGAACCCAGAGCCCTCAGGATGTCAGAGGCACAGAGCAGAAGACAGGGGTGGGGCCCAAGGTTAGCAGCTTTGGAAACAAGCCTCCACAGATCCCACTAGTGACTTTTGCACCCAGAGTGGGAATGAAGCAGAAACCCTCAAGGAGGCTTGGCCTCCATAGCTCAGTGGTTAGGGCACCGGCCACATACTCCAGACTGGCAGGTTTGAACCCAGTCTGGGCCCGCTAAACGACAATGACACCTAAAACAAAAAAATAGCCAGGCATTGTGGCAAGTGCCTGTAGTCCCAGCTACTTGGGAGGCTGAGGCAAGAGAATCACTTAAGCCCAAGAGTTAGAGGTTGCTATGAGCTGTGACATCACAGCACTCTACAGAGGGTGACATAGTGAAACTGTCTCAAAAAAGAAACCCTCAAAGAGCAGGACATTTCTCAGCATCAACCGACCACATTGTGACCTGCCACTCCCTGGAGAGCAGGATTTTCTGCAGAGGACCACCAGGACTCTTGACCACAACAGCAATTACCCCACACCCAAGGGGAAGTTTCTGTTTTCAGGATGGCTGAATGGGGAACAGAGAGGCTTAGCACTTGACAAGTTCCCCCTCAGATGCATCTCAAAACAAAACTTTATCACCTTATACTTAATAGACTGGAAAACAATTAGGAAGGTGAGTATTCCAAATATTGAAGTCCTCAGGCCCAGCTGGTGGCGGGCAGACTGCACAGCCCTTCCAAAGAGCACCCCAGCACTGAATCTGGCAATTCTAAGTGCACTTACCCTAACTCAGCAATCCCTTGCCCAGGCAATTCCTGCCCAAAGGAATCTCATACAAGTGAACATTGAGATGCACAGAGAATGTTCATCATTACAATCACTGCATTTGTGTTGGCGGGGAGGGTTTGGGCCAGTCTAGGCGTCCACCACAGGGAGACTGTAGGTAAAATGTGATGAATGCACAGTGGCCTTGTACAGCTCAGAGATGACAGTGGGCCATGACCCGAGGGGCCTTATTACCTAATTCTCTTCACCTGAGGTCCAGCAGCAATAGACCTCTCAAAACACAGATACACACATCTGCACATTAAAAAGTAGCACAGATGGCCAGGCACCATGGCTCACGCCTATAATCCCAGCACTCTGGGGGGCCAAGGCGAGTGAATTGCCCTGAGCTCACAGGTTTGAGACCAGCCTGAGCCAGAATAAGACTCCACCTCTAAAAATAGCCAGGCGTTGTGGTGGGTGCCTGTAGTCCCAGTTCCTCAGGAGGCTGAAGCAAGAGAATTGCTTGAGCCCAAGAATTAGAGATTGCCATGAGCTATGACACCATAGCACTCTACTGAGGGTGACAAAGTCCAGAGTTTCCACTTTTTGGAAACTCTGTCTCCAAAAAGAAAAAAAAGCACAGACACCCAAACCTCCTTTATTAAGGAGCAAAAAGCAGTCTATGGGCCAGAGAAACCCCCCCAGCAACATCCCAGGACAACATGGCCCAAAGCCGTCATTGCCCACCCTGCCTGGTCCCTGGCCCTGCTGGCAGTGTGGGGTGTCAGGAGCACAGCCTGGCCAACATCTTGGCCTGAACATCCTGACTTGAGGGACCAGCAGCAGAGGGCAGAAGGCTGAAGACCAGGAATGTGTCTGTGGAAATGTCATACTCCCAGGAGGATGAGAAGTACAGCTGCAGGCACATCTAGTCGGACCCTCCACCTCTGCAGGGAGGCCCAGGGTAGGACAAGGGACTTCCACATCTGGTCAGTGTATCCCCTGCCCTCCTGGAAGATCAAAGAGACCCTCCCCTGCTGCTCCCTACCACACTGGGCACCCAGGCCTCACCTCAGAAACTGGGAGGCAGAGGCTGCGTCCCCCAACCTTGTACAGGGTTCCACCTTCACCTTAGAGATGGGAACCCTGATGGTAAAGGAGGCTCAAGGGGAGGGGAAGAGAGAGCATCAGACCCCAGACTCTCTCAAGGACACTGGCTATCACTATACCCACCTGGGGAGTACCCACTCACCGTCACTGTCACCACTTACTGAGGCACACGCCAGCCCAGCAAATCCACTCAACAGCCCTGTGCTACAGGAGAAGAAAACTGAGGGCCAGAGTGTTAAGCAGTGAAGAGAAGGAAGGAAGGGAACACTTGCAGTGCTAGTGGGACTGCAGACGAACACAGCCTCTTAGGAAGAAGTATGGAGAATCCTCAAAGAACTCAAAGAAGAGACCTTCCATTGATCCTGCAATCCCATTACTAGGCATCTACCCAGAAGAAAAAAAATCATTTTATCATAAGGACATTTGCACTAGATTGCTTACAGCTCAATTTACAATCACCAAGATGAGGTAACAACCTAGATATCCATCAACACAGGAATGGATTAATAAACTGTGGTGTATTTATGTACCGCAGAATACTAGACTTTACATCTTTTGTATTAACCTGGATGGAGCTGAAGCACATTCTTCTCAGTAAAGAATGTAAAGTAGAAGTAAAGAATGGAAAAGCAAGTATCCAATGTACTCAATACTAATATGAAGCCAGCAGACGATGTAGTACACGCACACGAAAGAGAAAACTTGATTCAAGTCTGGGGGTGTGGGGGGGGCAGGGGAGGATGGGTGTGTACAACATAGGGGTATGTGGCACACCTCCTGGGTGGGGAACACAACTACAATAGGGACTTTAAACATTATAACCTAATTGTACCCTCATATTAATTTGAAATTAAAATTAAATTTAAAATTTAAAAGAAGTGTTAAGCAGCCTTCCCACAGTCACACAGCTAGTAAGGGGCAGACCTGAGACCTGAACAGGGCCTGCTGGACATCAAAGCCTGAGCCCGTTTACTCTCCTAGGGGCTGAGGCCCTTCTGGGCAGGCAGCCTCTGCCCAGGCCAAGAATAACAGAGACTCAGCCAGCACCCCAGGCCCAGCATGCAGCTCTGCCTACCATCCTGTCCCAGTCCTGGTCAGTCTAAGAACCACCTGGTCACCTGCTCAGCTGTCCCCAAGCAGTACCTGGGCCCGGACTGGGAAAGGTAGCTACAGTTGAACCTGGGACTCCTCAAACATTTCCATCCAGCCGCAAGAGAAGGATGGGCCCCTCTGGCTGCAGGGCACGCAGAATAGGCCCCACAGACTTTTTTCTAAGTCTCACTTTTGGGTGGGTGGAAAGAGGGTTTGAGCTTTTGTCTCTTTTGGCTGTCAGAACATAAAGCCCATTGAGAAAGCCCACAAACAATTAAGGGGCAGCCAGGGCGGTGGTGTGTGCCTCAGAGTGTGGGCCACCAGTCAGAGTGTGGGCCACCAGCGTGTTAGGGCTTGGATCTGCCGACACAGGCAGCCTCCCCACAGCAAGCCGCTGCAGGTGCTCCTGACTCGTCTGGCTCCAGGCCTCCCTGCCAGGGAGCTGGAGGCAGACTCATGTATTCACTCCCTCAACTCCTTCAGTAGAGTCTTACTGAGCCCTAATTCTGTGTCAGGCCCTGGGTTTGGGGGGGGGGTCAGAAGGGTGGTGCCTCCCAAGCAGGGGAAACAAAACAGTGGCCTCAGGAAGAAGGGAATAGGCCTAGTCAGAAAGCCAAAAAATGGCCCCAGGTGCTGGTACAGGAGTGAAGGAGGTGGTGTCAGAGGCTGGCCAGCCAGACACAGGGGTGTCCAGATGCCTGCAGGCTGTTCGAGAATGGGGGAGCAAGGTGGGTGTGGGAAATCAGGCACTGGCTGACACATAATTCCACCTCCATCTCGGAGATTTACAATTGTGACATGAAGAGCAGACTACAGAGAGACCAGTCAGTGGACTGTGTAAAAGTCCCAGCCAGAGATACAGCAGCTCAGGCCAAAGTCATGTGGTGCTGGAAAAGCAGGTAGATACGAGAGGGGTCGAGGGGCAGAGGCCACAGATGAGCCAAGAGATGAAGGAACAGGCAGCTTCCACTGTACTCCTCACGCACCCACAGGAGCTCACTGAGGTCAGAGTAGGCCAAGTCCTCAGCCTGCCAATTTCATTCAAAGGCCAGAGTAGATGGGCTTCAGAGATCAGGATGCCTTTCCCAACCTACTGTCACAAGTACTCTAGAAGTATTAACTCAATTAATCCTCCCAACCACCCTGTGGACTAGCGCCAATCCCTTTCTTATTTTTATTTTTAGAGATGGGGTCTCACATGTTGCCCAGACTGGTCTCAAAATCCTGACCTCAAGAGATCCTCCAACTCAGCCTCCTAAAGTGCTAGGATTATAGGCATAAACCACTGTATCTGGCTATAATTATCATTTCTAAAAACTGCAAAAATATTACACCATCATGATGTATCGGGATGGTTTGCTAAATTCCTTGCCTAAGGTTACTTACACGAAGGGCTTTCTTCCCCACTTTTGCTCTTACTGACAGCACACAGAGAATATTTTTAAGCATGTCTTTTGTTCCAATTGGGCAGCCAGTGCCCAGCTACTAATCCCATTTTACAGATAGGGAGGCTCATAAAGTCACTCAAGGCCACAGAGGCCTTGGAACAGCAGAAAACCAGAATTCTACCTGGGGCTACAGGGCCTTCACTCCTTGCCACATGCAGGTCCAGTCAGCCTGGACCTCCTCACTCTCCCCTCTTCTGACCCTCCCCAGCACTGGGCAGCGGGTCACCGTGTACAGACCACACTCCCACAGCCCAGTACAGAACACACTCCCACAGCTCCTGCCCTCACTGCTCATCATTCTGCCTCATGCCTTCCTGGTCAAATCGCCCTTTGAGTTTAGGACCTGGCAGAGGCCATACTCCTCCTTCGGGAAAAGGGGTGGGGTAGAGAGGACCTAGAAGTGTTCCAACGGACCAGGCCAACCTTGGGAATAAGGGGGCAGGCACAGCAGCAGGCCCATGCTTGGCCTAACTGGTTGACCAGGGGAGCTAGCCCTGCTTCTTCTTCTTTTTTTTTTTTTGAGACAAGAGACTCAAGCTGTCGTCCTGGGTAGAGTGCTGTGGCATCACAGCTCACAGCAACCTCAAACTCTTGGGCTCAAGCAAGTCTCCTGCCTCAGCCTCCCGAGTAGCTGGGACCACAGGCGCCCACCACAACGCCTGGCTATATTTTTTGGTTGCAACCATCATCGTTGTTTGGTGGGCCTGGGCTGGATTCGAACCCACCACCTTGGGTGTATGTGGCTGGCGCCTTAGCTACTTGAGCCAGAGGTGCCGAGCCGCTAGCCCTGCTTCTAAAGGGCTTCCCCGACCAACAGAAAAAGGGAGAAGTGGACGCACCTCCACATAGGACTTCACCATAAGCCCTAGGAAGCTGTTCCAGCCCTGCCCCGCCTGGCCTTCCTGGCCCATGATGCCTAAGGTTGAACACTCAGACATCCATTGATTCCAGGGGCTCAGGCAAGAAGCCCCGGGTCCACTACATTCACAAGGACCCGGCTTTTCAGAAGGCACACAGAAGGTACTCTGGCGGGGGTCAGGGCTCTCACCAGCCACACTGGTCTCTCTGGAGGCCCCAGTACAAACACTGAGGCTTGCATTACCTCTTTCCTATTGCTCCATCTCTCTCCATCCCCCACCTTTTCCAAGCTTCTGTGCAATGTCTGCAGGCACAATGGCCACTGAGCATAGGAAGATCTAAGTTCTGATTCTGGTTCCCCCTGAGGGCCTCAGTCCCTTCACATCACAGTCTCCCACTCTCTGTGGGTACATTCCTGCCTTGTTCAATGGGCTCCAGTGAAGACTGAATGATATAGTCACTGGGGAGCAATTTGCTGGATGCAACTTTCCCCAACAGGCCTGATGGTAAAAAATGCTGAAAATAGAGACCCCACCCTGACAACCACCAATCTGGTTCAGAAGTTCTGGGGTGGGGCCCATGACTTGGTGTTTTAAAAAGCAGAAGGCACTCCGGGTGAATCCTACAATTAGGCACGTCTGGACAACTCTGGGCTAGAGAAATGTTTAGGAAATCTGTGACACCCCACCTTCTGTGCAGAAAAGGGAAAGAATGGTTTGGGCTCCTTAGCTGTCCACCCACAAAGTAATGACACCTGCCTACACTGCAGAAGCCCACCAGGAACAGAACTCCAGCCTGGGCGGTTTGCATCCATCATCTCATGTAGTCCTGGCAAAAACTCTGAAAGACAGATCATCTTTTTACAGATGAGGAAACTGAGGCTCAGAAAGAGAACCAGAAAGGAAGACAGCTAGGCTTCCTACCACCCAGCACTGCTGAACTCAGAAGTTCTCCCCAACATCCTACAGCCTTTGTAACTCAATCCATCTGCAGGGAGGGGCAGAAAGCAGCTCCAAGCAGGACTCACTCTCCCACTCCCTTCCTGAACCTGAGCAGGCTCCACACTCCCCAGACACCCTGCAGATGGTGGGAACAATCATCCTATTGCATGGAAAGGGAAGCACTGCTTTCTGTCCCCAAACATGAGGGACACAGAGGTCTTGGAGCCTACAATCCAAAAGGCATTTGAAGTAGTCAAATAGCAACCCAGGGCAGCTGGGAATTCTGAGCTAAAATGCCTGGTACTGGAGACAGGGACTGCAAGAAAGTGTGGCAGGGAAGTGGGGCTGAGATCAGAGACTATGGTGCATCTGAAATGAAGCTCAAGGTCCCCCCACTGAACATAATCCCTGCTTACAGCATGCAGCCAGCCCCAGTTCAGAGTTCAGCAACTCCCATCCGGACAGCCTCATATGCAGCCTCTGCAGGGGGAGCTCGGCCTGGACAGACACTCGAGAAGCAGAAAGAAGGCATGTGGGGGTCCTGGGAACTTCATCTTCTGCTGGAGTCCTCCCCAAGCCTCTCCCACTTAGGAGATGGCACAACCATGACAGTGGCTGACACTGCCACTTACTACATACTTCATGACCAAGATCACATCTACTGTTTACTGCAAGCTTATTAAGGAGTAATGTGGGGGTTTGATCCCTATTTTAGAGATGGAAGAACTGAGGCTCAGGAGGGTCACATGAGCTGGGCAATAAAGAACAGGCTCCCAACCAAAACCCTGGGGCTTCCTAAAACCAAATTCTTTCCACTGGTTTCTCTTTCTGAGTATCCACTAAGTCCAGGGCCACAGGCCACAGGAAAGAACAAGAAGTGGCCCGGCTCAGTGAACATACACACTACCAGTGAGGTGTGTGGCGCCTTCCCAGTGGACCACACACCCCAGAGGGAGCCACATGCAGGTCACTGCTGGGGTCAGAGTGCAGATCACAGTGGAACTCGCAGCAGCCCACAGAGACCACTCTACTCTGTGTGGGGCTCTGGGAAGGGCCCAGCTCAATTCTGTGGCCGACTGCCAGTTCCAGCACACCCAGGGAGAGCGGACCAAGGACATGAGCCTCGGCTGCTTTGTTAGCAAGCAACAGACGGGAACTTTTCTCCACAGGAGGCTAGGAAGTGTTGCATTAGTCTCCATAACTCACTGGCCAAAACTATCACACACCAGCCCCAGTGGTCTCTGCAGATAGCCACTGTGGCAGGCCAGGCCCTGGGGTAGTAACCCAAACCCTCTGCTGGCCTGCCAACCCTGCCTTGGGCACTCAACGTGCCTGAGAGGCACAATCAGTAAATATATAAAGTATAACAATTTCATTTCTTTGCAAATACACAAAAGAATACAGGGATTCAGATACATGAACACTCATGTTCACAGTAGCATTATTCATAACAGCCAAAAGGTGGGAACAATACAAATGTCCATCAACACATGACTGGATAAACAAAATGTGGTGACACACAATGGACTATGATTCAGCCTTAAAAAGGAAGGAAATTCTGACACACGCTACAACATGGACAAACCTCGACGACATTACCCTGAGTGAAATACCACAGATGCAGAAGGCCAAACCCTGTTACGATTCCATGTATGTGAAGAACCTAGTGTTCAAAATCACAGACACAGAAAGTAGAATGGTAGTTGCCAGGGACTGGGGACAAGGGGACATAGGAGTTGCTTAATGGGTACAGAGTCTCAGTTCTGCGAGATGAAAATAGTTATGGAGATGGATGGTGGTGCTGATCGCCCAACAGTGTAAACGTACCTAATGCCAACAAACCGTACACTTAAAAATGGCTAAAATGGTAAATTTCATGTTATGTATCTGTATCATAGTAATATATATATATATATATATGTGTCTCTGTGTGTGTATATACAAATAAATTAAATATATAAATCTTACACATGTTATAGAAATATCAGTGTTACCTGTGGGGCATTGTTTTTTATTTTATCATAAGTATGTCAAACTTTTATGATAAAACAAACATTGACCACTTGTAAACTAAAGTGTCACAAGTTGTAATTCCTAACAGTATTTAAAAACTCCCAGTTAGAGAGCCAGGTGCTGTGGCTCACACCTGTAATTCTAGCACTCTGGGAGGCAGAGGTAGGCGGATCGCTTGAGCTCAGGAGTTCAAGACCAGCCCGAGCAAGAGTGACACCCATTCTCTAAAAAATAGCCAGGCGTTGTGGCAGGCACCTGTAGCCTCAGCTACTCAGGAGGCTGAGGTAACAGAATCATTTGAATCCAGGAGTTTGAGGCTGCTGCGAGCTATGATGCCATAGCGTTCTACCCAGGGCAACAAAGTGAGACTCTGTCTCAAAATAAATAAGTAAATAAGTAAATAAATAAATAAATAAATAAAATCTCCCTTGGCTTGGTGCCCATAGCACAGTGGTTATAGCACCAGCCACATACACTGAGGCTAGTGGGTTTGAATCCAGCCCAAGCCAGCTAAACAACAATGGCAACAACAATAAAAAAATAGCTAGGCGTTGTGGCAGGCATCTGTAGTCCTAGCTACTTGGGAGGCTGGGGCAAGAGAATGGCTTAAACCCAAGAGTCTGAGGTTGCTGTGAGCTGTAATGTCACAGAACTCTACCCAGGGTGATATAGTGGGACTCTGTCTCAAAAATAAATAAAAAATAAAAACTCCCAGCTAGAGGGGCCAGTGCTATCACCTGACTCCCTTCCTGGGCACCAGCACCAACCTGACCCACAGAGAAAAGACACACACACACCCCAAAACAATCAAGACAGACTAGGGATGGGGGCACAGGCCTTCACTGGCCCTCTGCCCAGCCCACTGTGAACCAGCAGGGAGGACTCACCCCTCCATGGGCCCTGACTCCAGGGTGACTCAGCCTCTGGTTTCCCCGCAAGGAAGTGATCGGCCTGTATTCTTTTCCCTTTTCCAATAAGGCACAAGGGAATGACTTGGCCCAATCCCAAGGCCCAGCCTCATACTGTTCTGGGGAAACTAGCCCACCATCCTCCACTACAAGGGGAGAGGAAGGAGAGAAAGAGGAAACAGCTCATCCAGTTGAGGAAGATACAGGGAAGGGGTAGACCCAGTGGACAAAACAGGCCTCTTTCTAACATCAGTTAGAAACATCAGTTCCCAACATAAATGCACAGGGAGGGATGCATGGATACTGTGCAACCCAGCAGACTTGGGCTCTGGTCCTAATGTTTCCACTAACTGGTGGTGTGTCCTTGCCTCAGTTTCCTCCTCTGTGACTTGAAAGGGACAGAACATCTGATATTGAAGGCCCTGTTCAGTTCTGAAACTCTAAGCTCTGTAAGAGTTGGGTGACATGCCAGGACTGAGGAAGGCCTGAAGGAGACAGGACCTGGCCTTGAACCAGGACAGCTTCAGGTACAGAGAATCCTGCCTGGTATCTCTCCCAGAAGTGGCAGTTCTAACTGGAACACCAGCCTCCTGCACCGTCAGGCCAAGCAGCCTCAGCATTCACTTACCCGCCACTTTCTAAACTCTATGCCGGTAACCTGCTAATGCCAGGAAACAGCTGCAAACAAGCCCAGCCTTCCAGGCACTGACAGCCTTGTGAACTTAGCCTCTGTGCTTCAGGACTCGCCACCCTCACCCCTGTCCCCAGGGCTGGCCTTCTCGGAGGAGCAAGTCACAGAACACATAAGCAGTGGGCAGAAGAGGCCCCTGGCACTGTGAAGAGAGCACTGGCCACCCTCAGAGGAGGGGAAGTCTGGTTTGAATCCTGAGTCAGCTGCTGATTTGCTCTGTGTCTTTGGATGAGCTTCTTTAGCTCTCTGGTCCTCAGTTTTTTCATCTGGGAGGGGGGACTGGACCTGGTCTCTGTGGGGGACAGTCTAGGCCTTCTGGCAATGGACTTAACCTCTTAATCCCAGGACCACAGGAAGGAGGCCTGAGGGAGCCAAGCTTCAGGCAGCAGCTTCCTAGAGGACCCACTGGGGACCAGCGCTGACCCATCCAGGACCCTACAGGCGGCAGACAAACCCAGCTGACAGACGGCCAACTCCGGGGAGTTCTGTAGCACAAGAGATGTGGTGTCGGCCTGGCAAAGTCCAGCTGCTAGAGGCTGTTTGAAAACAAACATCTTGCTTTAACTTCAGGAATAAAATGGATGCTGCAGTCTTCTTAAAGTTGGAACTGTCTAGCTCAGGATGGTGTCGATGGAAGAGAAGGAAACTGCCTGCACTGTCCCTGTGCCACACAGCCTAGCAAGAAGCGTCCCTCCTGCCCCATCTCTGCCGGATTTTAACCATAAACACAGCCCTTTTCTGAAAGGAAAGGCTTAACACAAACCAGATGTAGTAGGGACTGTCACCCACCCCCCACCTTGGCCCTAAAATAAAACACTCAGTATCTCCTCTGCCAAAATTCACTTGAAGGCTGAACCTTAAAGAGCCAGAGCCTCCAGTTCTCACCCTTACACACTCTCAATCACATCCTCACTTAAACAAAACGTCAAAGTCCCCCAGACAGAAAGTGTGGATGGGAGGCCCCCAAGAGTGCCTGACACCCATTCAGGGCTGGGGTAAATCTGCTGGCCTGGAGAAGAATCGCGCTAATCCTCCAACTCCAACCCAATGAGGATGGAAAGGGCATCCCTGGAGGGGCAGGGCGTGGCTTCCTGACCTCAGGGTTCTGCCACTAGACATGGTGTGGTCAGGACTTGCCAATGGAACACAGCCGACCCATAGGAAGCTGCCTGTGTACCACCACCCCTGTCCCCATGGGACTCTGAAGGCTCCTGGAAGATTTCATTTCCTGGACTTCAGTTTCCAATCTCTAGAAAATGAGGTGAATGACAGGCATCTCTTTTAACTCTGATCTCATTCACTGCCTTGATGACCTGCACACAGTCTATCAATCTGTCTGAACTCTGCTGGTCCGTCTGGGCTTCCGTGTCTTGAAAGCTCTTCTGGTCCTACAGATCCTCCCAATCCCAGCTAAATCCCAGCCAAACGCCCAGACCACCCTCCCCCAGTGACAGCCCTCACATCTCCCGGTCCTCAGCACTAATTAATTAGCTTCCCAGCACAGGGACAGCATGCTCTGTGCACTCCACAGAGCCCAACAGTCCACAGCCCATGCAGAGCGTGCTCCAAACGGTTGGTTAAATCTCTATGAGCTGCCGTTACTCAAGGGGGATAAGCAATGACAGAAAAATATCTGAAAAGGGATGATGCTTCTGGAAGAAATTCCCTGACTTGCCATAAAATTTAAATATTGGTTTTTAAAAAATTTAATCCTATGATCTTATCATAGCTATTTTCATTTTTGCATCCTATCCTCCTGATTTATCCTAGATTTACAGTTGCAATCATTATAGTGCACGTACTGTTTAGGGTTTTCTTACTTTCAAGTCTATTGAATATTTTGTCCCTGCATAATCTTTCCATTTATCTTTCTAATTATCTTTTTTTCTTTTTTTTTTTTTTTTGAGACAAGGTCAGTTCTATGGCCCAGGCTGAAGTATAGTAGCACAATCATAGCTCACTGCAGCCTCAAACTGTTGTGCTCAGGCGATCCTCCTGCCTTGGCCTCCCAAGTAGCTGGGACTACAGTTGCACATTCCCATGCTCAGCTATTTTTTTTTGTACAGCCTGGGTCTGCTTGTTGCTCAGGCTGGTCTCAAATACCTGGCCTCAGCCTGGTGCCTATAGCTCATCAGCTAGGGAGCCAGCCGCATACACTGGAGCTGGCAGGTTCGAATCTGGCCTGGGACTGCCAAACGACAATGACAACTACAACCAAATAAAAGCTGGGCATTGTGGTAAGTGCCTGTAGTCCCAGCTACTTGGGAGGCTGAGGCAAGAGAATCGCTTAAGCCCAAGAGTTTGAGGTTGCTGTGAGCTGTGACTCCAGCCACAGCACTTTACCCAGGGCAACATAGTGAGACTCTGTCTCAAACAAACAAAAAAAACCACCTGTCCTCCAACGATCCTCTGCCTCAGCCTCCTAAAGTGCAGGGATTACAGGCGTGAGCCACTGTGACTAGCCCTAATTATCATTTTTCTTTTTTGTTAAATTTATTTGTATATTTATTTTTGAGACAGAGTTTCACTATGTTGCCCTCGGTAGAGTGCTGTGGCATAGCTCACAATAACCTCAAACTCCTGGGCTTAAGCAATTTTCTTGCCTCAGCCTCCTGAGTACCTGGGACTACAGGCGCCCACCACAATGCCAGGCTATTTTTTTGTTGCAGCTGTCATTGTTGTTCAGCTGGCCCAGGACAGGCTCGAAACCCACCAGCCTCAATGTATGTGGCTGGCACCATAACCACTGTGCTACAGGCACCAAGCCCCTAACTATCATTTTTAACAACTGCAAAAATATTCCAACATCATGATGTATCAGGATGGTTTGTTAAATTCCTCCCCTAAGGTTAGACATGGAAGTACTTTTTCCCCCTTTTTGCCCTTACAGATGGCACACAGAGAGTACTTTTAAGCTGATCTTTCTTTTAGCTGAGCAGACTCCATAGGACACAATCCTGAGGGTGGGAGGGAGGTAGAATTACAGGGTTAATGGATATGAGTATTTTCATAGCTTTCACTACATCAGACCCAAAAGCCGCACCAATCTGAAAAACTTTTAGAAACAAGCGTGTCCACTCATTCTAATAGAACCTTGCCCTAATTGGAGGGTTTTTTCCCCTTCCTTTTAAAAAATATTTCTCAGGTATGGCTCTATAGCTCAGTGGCTAGGGCACCCCCCACATACACCAGGGCTGGAGGGTTCAAACCCGGCCCAGGCCTGCTAAACAACAATGACAACTACAACTAAAAAATAGCCAGGCATTATGGCAGGCGCCTGTAGTCCCAGCTATTTGGGAGGCTGAGGCAAGAGAATTGCTTAAGCCCAAGAGTTTGAGGTTGCTATGAGTTGTGACACCACAGTACTCTACCCAGGGCAACAGCTTCTGTCTCAAAAAAAATTTTTTTTTCTTAGCTAAGTTGTTTTAACTGGAAGATCTTACTTTCTCTGTGCCTCCAATTGAAGCACCTCAGAGATCTTTTCTGAAATCTTAGCTCCAAGACCTCCTTCCTCTTTACCAACACTTCTTTTTTTTTTTTTATTTATTTTTTAATTGAATGTTAACTATGTACATTAATGCACTTCTGGGGTACAGTGTGGGGTTTTCACATGCATTCTGAACTACTTCCATCAAACTGGTCAACACAGCCTTCATGTCATTTTC
>CAUYTI010098554.1:0-17553 GCA_963575145.1 Galago senegalensis | reverse complement strand
TTGCCTCCGCCTCCCAAGTAGCTGGGACCACAGGTGCCCGCCACAACACCCGGCTATTTTTTTTTTGGTTGCAGCCGTCATTGTTGTTTGGTGGGTCCGGGCTGGGGATTCGAACCCGCCACCTTAGGTGTACGTGGCTGGCGCCTTAGCCGGTTGAGCTATAGGCACCGAGCCAAGCCCAAAGATTTTTAAAGAACCAGATGGAGTCTTAACTTCTAAGCAGATAAGACCTCCTAAAGACTCCTAGAAACCATCCACATTGCCATCAAAAATTCTACATTCTTTTCTGCCTTCATAATGTCAGTAATTGCTTCCTAAAATACTTTGAGTTCAGTGTAAGAATTAATCTCTTATTTATTTACTTTTTTTTTGAGGCAGAGTCTTTGTTGTCCCTGGTAGAGTGCTGTGGCATCATAACTCACAGCAACCTCAAACTCTTAGGCTTAAGCAGTCCTATTGCCTCAGCCTCCCGAGTAGCTTGGACTACCAGCTCCTGCCACAACACCCGACTACTTTTCTTTTTCTTGCTCAGGCTGGTCTCGAACTCATGAGTTCAAGCAATCCACCTGCCTTGTCCTCCCAGAGTGCTGGGATTACAGACGTGAGCCACTGCGCCCAGCCTCTTAATCTGTTTTTTAAAAAACTGATGAGACTAATCTTTATTGTCTAAAATTAAAAGTGCTGTTGATAATGAATAATCTCTTACATAATTTTAAGAAAAGCATTATAATGCATATGAATCATGATCAGTTTATTTTAAGCTAATACGTAGAGAGAAGTAAAATACATGTATTACACTGTTTACTAGAGTTCATTATAATCATTATTACATACTTTCTTTTTTTTATTTCAGATTAATATAAGAATACAAATGATTAGGTTGCATACTTTGCATTTCTAAGATAAAGTTGAAGTTGTAGTGGAGCCCTTCATCCAAGGGGTGTGCTGTGTACCCTTACTTTGTGCCTGAGCTTCCCAGTGCCTCTCCCTCCTTCCCTTTTTTCTTTCCCTCCTCCTTTCTACCCCTCACTTGAATATACTTCTCTTTCTGTGTTGGTTTCATATTAGTATTGAGTACATTGGATATTTATTTTTCCATTCTTGTTGAACGTGCTTCAGCTCCATCCAGGTAAATTCAAAAGATGTAATGTATCTATCTTTTTATGACTGAATAGTATTCCATGATATACATATTCCACAGTTTATTAATCCATTGATGGGTGATGGGCAATGGGTGGCTTCCATGTCTTGGCAGTTGTGAATCGAGCTGCAGTACATATTCTACTATAGATATCCTTGTAATAAAATGATTTTTTTTCTTCTGGGTAGATTCCTAGTAATGGGACTAAAGGATCCCATGGAAGGTCTATGTTTAGCTCTTTGAGGATTCTCTACTTTTCTTTCTATAGAGGCTATATTAGTTTGCAATCCCACCAGCAGTATAAAAGTGTTGCCTTCTCTGCACATCCATGCCAGCATTTACAGCTTTGGGATTTTTGTGAAATGGACTATTCTCACTGGGGTTTGGTGATATCTCAGAGTGGTTTTGATTTGCATTTCTCTGAAGATTAGGGACAAGGAGCATTTTTTCATGTGTTTCTTGGACATTCATCTGTCTTCTTCAGAGAAGTTTCTGTTCAATTCTCTTCTTACCCACTTATAAATGGGATTGCTTGCTCTTATTGACTAGTTTGAGTTCTCTGTAGATTCTAGTTATCAGTGTATATGAAAATATGTAGACTGATAACTAGAATCTACATATTTTCATATGCACATTAGCACAGACACTTAGATTTGTAAATTAAATGGTAACTTTTATCTGTTTAATGATCTCATGATAAAATAACACCTAACATTAGAATCTAGAGTTCATTGTCATTGCCTAGCACATAATAGTTTATCAATGGGCTCAGCACCTGTGGCTCAAGCAGCTAAGGGGCCAGGCACATACACCTGAGCTGACGGGTTTGAATCCAACCCAGGCCCACCAAACAACAATGATGGCTGCAACCAAAAAAAAATTGCTGGGCATTGTAGCGGGTGCCTGTAGTCACTGCTACTTGGGAGGCGGAGGCAGGAGAATCTCTTGAGCCCAGAAATTAGAGGTTGCTGTGAGCTGTGATGCTATAGCACTCTACGCAGGGCAATGCCTTGAGTCTCTGTCTCAAAAAATAATAATAATAATAATAATTTCTCGGTGAATAAAAATTATTCCAAAATAGTAATACCTAAGCTTACAAATATGACCATTGATAATTCTTAAAAGTATAATGTCACATGCACAACTAATGTTTTGCTTAATAATGTAAAAATATATGTTCCTTTTGGAAAAATGTTTAGAACACTTAGAGATCTAAAAATAGACCTGCCATTCAATCCTACAATTCCTCTACTAGGTATATATTCATAAGACCAAAAATCACATCATAACAAAGGTATGTGTACCAGAATGTTTAGTGCAGCCCAATTCATAATTGCTAAGTCATGGAAGAAGCCCAAGTGCCCATCAGCCCATGAATGGATCAATAAATTGTGGTATATGTATACCATGGAATATTATACAGCCTTAAAGAAAGATGAAGACTTTATCTCTTACATGCTTACATGGATGGAGCTGGAACATCTTCTTCTTAGCAAAGTATCTCAAGAATGGAAGAAAAAGTATCCAGTGTACTCAGTCTTACTATGAAACCAATTTATAGCTTTCTTACGAATGCTATAACCCAATTATAGCCCAAGAAGAAGGGGAAAGGGCAGGGGGAGGGAAGGCGAGGGGGGAGGATGGGTGGAGGGAGAGTAACTGGTGGCACCACACCTATAGTGCATCTTACAGGGGTACATGTGAAATTTACTAGGTGTAGAATATAAGTGTCTTAACACAATAACTAAGAAAATACCATGAAGGCTATGTTGACCAGTTTGATAAAAGCACTTCAGCATTTGTGTGTAAAACCAGCACATTGTACCTCATGATTGCATTAATGTACACAGCTATGATTTAATAAAAAAAAGTAAAAATAAAATCTTGACAGTTTAATACCGAACAGTACAACTTGTCCCCAGTGGATTGATTTATAGTTGAAATTGAGCAGCATAAACTACAAAAGGCACATCTGAAAGCACTCATTTTTTTTTCAATATACCACCTAAATTTTCACAGACCATGTGATTGTAAAAGGAACATCATAGATAATTTTAAGACTAAGAAGTGAAAGTTTGTGATGCACATGACTTATTAGACAAAATATTTTTCAGTATTTTTCTAGATGTGTAAAATGACTTGAGGCTATCATCAGAATAAGTCCCAGCAGCTCAGCGCCTGTGGCTCAAGTGGCTCTGGCGCCAGCCACATACACCTAAGGTGGCAGGTTTGAATCCAGCCCGGGCCTGCCAAACAACAATGATGGCTGCAACCAAAAAATAGCCAGGCATTATGGCGGGCACCTGTGGTCCCAGCTACTTGGGAGGCAAAGGCAGGAGACTCGCTTGAACCCAGGAGTTGGAGGTTGCTATGAGCTGTGAGGCCACAGCACTCTACCCAGAGCAACAGCTTGAGGCTCTGTCTCCAAAAAAAAAAAAATAAGTCCCAGCAAAAGAAATAATGTGATGGCTTTAGGATTATGGTGAATAGGAGGAAAATTATGTAAACAGTAAAGAATGTGGTTGAAAACCTGAAAGAATTTTTAATCTTTGTTATCTAATAGGAGATTAAAGTAACATCATTTCAGAATAGATAGTCTTGTTGGCTAGGCTTTCAGATTTGACTGGAGAGTTGCAAGCTTAAGAAGAATTCCCCAGGTTCAAAACATAGCTTTTTTTTTTGAGACAATCTTACTATGTCACCCTCAGTAGAGTGCCCTGATATCACAGCTCATAGCAACCTCAAACTCTTGGGCTTAAGTAATTCTCTTGTCTCAGCCTCCCAAATAGCTGGGACTACAAGCGCCTGACACAACACCCTGCTTTTTTTGTTGTTGTTGCAGTTGTCATTGCTGTTTAGCTGGCCTGGGTCATGTTCAAACCTGCAACCCTCAGTGCATGCGGTCAAACCACTGTGCTACAGGTGCCACCCCAAAAACATGAATAAGGATTTTTTAAGATCAGTGAAAATTGAAAGAGGCTGATTTTAATAATCATGTGAAGAAAGAAATCAGAATAAGTTAAAGATGGTTATTAGACTTTATATATATCAAAATAGTTCTGATAGAAGACTATAGCACCTTTGGGTTTACTATTATAATTCTCTAATTCATACTTTTAGATAAGGCTGTTGGCTAAAATTTCAAGCTTTATTTTTTATAAATGTTTGGGTTTTTTTTAAATGACTTTCTTAGTGTAAGTTGAAGTTTATCAAGGAATACAAGTACTAACTAATGTTTCTTTTTTACTGTAGGTAAAACTTCAGTCAAGAAGCTGACAAAAAAGGTAAATAATGTGTAAAGGTTTTTTATTTGGTTTTGGTAAGATAGAAATGAATTTCTATAAGTTAAATTGAATGATTTTATTATATGTATTCAAAGGATATCGAGGATGCACTGGCAGGAATCCAAACAGCTGGTTATGGATCAACTTTTTTTAGAGACCTTGGTGATAAAGGTAATCTTGACTTGTTAAACTTCTAGTTATGTGTTTTATTTAACTGAATTATTACTAAGTATAAGATATGCACCATGTTATTTAATAGATGTTTTTAAAACAAATACTCATCACAAAATACTCATGGAGAAGGTGGTAACTTTCAAACTCTTTGAGCAATCATAGATAAATTATTAAAACATCAGTGTTAAACAAAGCCTGAGGAGGGAGTGAAGCAGAGCATCTACAAATAAGATGCTGATAATGCTTCCAAAGAACTCAGAGTAGCACCAACATCTGCAGGGAAGAAGTGCCATGGAAGAGACCATAGCACAGTGATCAGAGAAGGAAAGGAAAACCAGGGGAATGTTATCAAGGCAGCTAAGAAAAGAAAGTGCTAAAAAAAAAAAAAAAAAAAGGAAATTATCAAATATGTAAAAATGAAGTAAATTAAAAGGATTGAGTAAGCTAAGGACTAAGAACTCTCCATTTAGCAACAGGAAGTGGTCTGTTGGTATCAGTGGTGCAGTGGTTCCAGGACCTGCTCAGATATCAAAAATTGAAGATGCTCAAGTCTCTGATATAAAATGGTATAGTGTTTGCATATAAGCTGTATGTATCCTCTTGTTTACTTTAAATCATCCCTAGATTACTTACACAATATCAAATACCATGTAAATGCTATATAAATAGTTGTTGTAGTCTATTATTTTTTAATTTATATTTTTAATGTGATATTATTGTTTTTTATTTACTTTTTTCTAATATTTTTGATCCATGGTTGGTGAATCCATAGATGTGGAGGGCTGACTGTACAGATTGGTGTGGGATAGGATCTGAAGCCAATTTGCAGAACATTGAGAACATGAGAAAGAAAATTAAATGCAGACCACGTAAGAGAACTGAGTGTAAATAGATTAGTTAGAGAACAGAAGTGGGAGATGGAGATAACAGGCCTAGGGAATGTGGGTTTATTTTGGATGAAGAGACTTGAATGTGTTTCTTGTTGATGAGGAGAGACAGAAAATATAAGAGAAAGGAAATATGAGTAAGAAAAAATCCTGGAACATATTAGAGAAGGGATTGTCTTGAGAGTGGGAGTGGAAGGATCAGCATTCCACGGGGAGGATGACTTTCCATGGTATCAGGAGGAAAGATGAAGACTTAGACATTTTATGCAGATATTTACAAATTAGTGGCAAGAAGTAGGATGTATTAATAAGAAGGACTGAACTTGATATAGAAAGGAGAAGGTTTGAAGTAGCCTCTGTGTTAAGGAAAGAAAACTGATCAGAGAAATACAGAAAGATTTCCTGGAAGCTTTAAGGGAACAGACTGGAATGGAGTCACCAAGCAGCATAGCCATAAGGTTATATAGCCTACGTGTAGGAATAGGAATATTGGACAGTTGTATTAGAGTTAGGATTTTGCTAGGCAAAGGGATAGAAGAAGAGTCAAGGCCTAGACTAGAGCAAAGAATGGTTTTGATTGTTCATTTGTTTTAGAGACAGGATCTCACTGTATTGCCCAGGCTGGAGTACAGTGGCCTGATCATAGCTCACTGCACCCTTGAATTCCTGGGCTTAAGAGATCCTCTTTCCTCAGCCTCCCAAGTCACTGGGACACAGGTGCCCACCACTGCTCCCTGCTGGTTTTCTTATTTTTTTAAGAGATGAGGTCATGACTCAGTGCCTATAGCTCAGCGGCTAGGGCACCAGCCACATACACCAGAGCTGACGGGTTTAAATCCAGCCCAAGCCTACCAAACAACAATGGCAACTACAACAAAAAAATAAATGGGTGTTGTGGTGGGTGCCTCTAGTCCCCGCTACTTGGGAGGCTGAGGCAAGAAAATTGCTTAAGCCCAAGAGTTTGAGGTTGCTATGAGCTGTGACACCATGGCACCCTACCAAGGGCGACGGACGTAGTGAGACTCTGTCTCAAAAAAAATGAAAAAAAGATGAGATTGTGTGTTGCCCATTATGGTCTCAAACTCCAAAGTGCTGGAATTATAGACATGAGCCACCAGACCTGATCAGAAGTTAAGAATGTTGAGGGCAAAAGAAGTCTAATTAATGAGTCATGGCATCTATCTAAGATAATAGAGATAATAAGAAAGTAAAAGAGAGACTTGGAGCCTGTGGCTCAAGCGGCTAAGGCGCCAGCCACGTACACATAAAGTGGAGGGTTCGAATCCAGCCCAGACCGCCAAACAACAATGACTGCTGCAACCAAAAAATAGCCGGGCATTTTGGCAGGCACCTGTGGTCCCAGCTACTTGGGAGGCGGAGGCAGAAGACTTGCTTGAGCCCAGGAGTTGGAGGTTGCTGTGAGCAGTGAAGCCATGGCACTCTACCCAGGGGGACAGCTTGAGGCTCTGTCTCAAAAAAAAAAAAAAAAAAGAAAAAAGAAAGTAAAACAGAGAGATGAAAAGAAGAAAGAAGGAAAAGCAAGAGAAAGCTGTCAATGAGGTTGAAAAACAAATGTAATACAAGTCCAAAAGCAAAAAAAAAGAACTAGAGTCGTAGAGTAGGTTTCTAAGCTTATAATTTCTGAGCCAAAGCAGTGCAGGTGATTTCAGGGTTTAGGAGTGATGATAAGAGTACGTGGCTAAAGCAAAAAGTAGGCAACACAGTTAATTTAGTGAAAGTTATTAAGGGGGTTGAGAGATAAGATATTGTCACCTGTCTATTGATTTACCTAGAATAGTGACTTTGAGTATGAAGAAAGACAGTGAGCCGGGTGCTAAAGACTTCATGAGTGAAAGATGAGAGGAAAGTAGGTGATCACTAAAAAGAAACATAGAAGGTGGCGAGACTAGATGGCATTAACCTCAAAGGAGCAGACTTTTTTTCAGGAGGTTATAAGAGCAGAGGTCTAAAATTAGCAAGAGAGTGGGAGAAAATAAGTAGCCTCCATTTGAGAGGTCTACAAAGGTGCCAGTATCTTTGGTAAAGAACCAGATTTCAGCTGATGCAAAGACTAGGCATAGAATGAATAGGTTAAAGATGTCTGCTGTGGAATGGGAATTTCAGAGAACTTAGTAGACAAATTTGGGTGGAAGTGGAGGAGTGGAAGATTGGTTGAGTCAGGCAAGATGGTGCATAGACCAGCATGCAAATGTGTAACCATAGAGGACAGGTACCATTCTAGGAAGGAGGAATGACTGCCAAGGGTGGTCAGATGTGAGCCTGACAGGTAAGCAGAACTTAAATCACATACAGCTTTATAGAACATATGAAAGAGGAGACCTTTCCTAAGATCCTAAGATTGCCATTGAAGTGTTATTAGTAAGACAGTGACAAATCAGATGAGAAGAATCACTGGTAGCAGCGTGGCACGTGGCTAGAAGAGGGGACAGAAGAGGAAACAACCAACAATCTTTTGCCAAAACAGCACGGGGTCATGTGTTGCTGAAAAGGCAGTGGAAAGGGAGGTAAGAGTACAAATCTGATAGGTATTTTGGTGATAGAGTTGATAGAACTTGGTGACTGATTAGATGTGAGGGGGAAGAAGAAAAAGCCACCAAATATGATGCCCAGGCTTCTGGTTTATACAACCAGGTGAGTAACTGAGCCATTCCCCAAGATACATGGAACATAGGGGAAAACAACATTTTGCAGGGGGGTGGGTGAATTCAGTTCAGCTCAGATTTTAGAATTGTCATCACTTAAATGCACTTGAAGCCTTGGTTACACATTTGGCCGTACAGGAATAGAGTGTATAGAGTGAGGATAGGAAGAGGTCCTGAGATAGAAAGACTTCTTTCAGAAACAGGCCTGAGAGTCCTTTAAAGGAGGCCAGAGCAGTCCTTAAAGAAGGACTAGTGCCATGTTGTAGGTGCTTCTAAATGTATGTCATAAATAATGACATTCATAACTATAAGTATTTACTAATCGCTTCCTCTGTACCAGATAGGATACTGAGCACTTTCATGTGTTAATACGTTTAATCCTCACAACAGTCCTATGAGAAAAGTCCTATCATTTAATATCCCTGTTTTATAGGAGAGTTAACTGAGGCACAGAGAGGTTAAATTGCCTGCCCAAGGCCATATTGTATATGTCAAAATAATTCATAAATATTATTTAGCTTTATTTTCATCCAAGCCAAATAACATGGCCAGTATCAGACAAAAATTTCATTTCAGTAAATGTCATTTGGATATCTTTACATATGCTCATACAGATAGGCAAAGGATCTCCACAGGTCCTTTTCATCTAAAGACTACTCTATCACAAATACAGAACTTGGTGGTAAATTAATAATAGGCAATATTCATTCCTGTTGCTTCAAGAAGGAATTGGAGAATTTAAGAAGCAGATATAATTTCTAAATTAGTGATGATTTTTAACCCTTTTAGAGCACAGAAGAGTTTTTACAGTTCATAAAAGAGTTACAACATTCTCAAATCAATTACAGTTCATAAAAGAGTTACAACATTCTCAAATCAACATTAATTTTAAAATGAGAATAAATGTATCACATGACACTTTATAGAAAAGAAAAACAAGAAAAAGAATGTATAACTCCATAAAGTCCGTATTAATCAGTGATCACTTATTGTTGGTAAATATTAACAATATTGAGAGATGAAACTTTATCTCTCAATGTTTCAATATCACTTATTGTTTTAGATCACTTATTATTGATAAATATTAACAATATTGAGAGATGAAACCTCATCTCTCAATGTTTCAGTATTTCATGGGCTACATAGATTTTATTTATATTCTGTAAGTGTTGGTTCCTTATATTAAACTGTCTGGTTGCCTTTACACCCATTCCACCCCACACCTCACTGATGTCACCTGTCATAGCACCAGAACATGCCTGTATACTTTCAAGAGGTTGATAGTCCCCTAAATTTTTTATAGTGGGAATTTACTGGGGTATAGTCTGTGGTTAGTAAATCAGTGTGTTTCAAATTTTCCTAGTTTTATGACCTGAAGAACTTATTTGATATCTTTCATCCTCATTTTCATCACCTTTAATAACAAGATTATAATGCCTTCCTTATGGGATTGTTGAAAGAATTTAATAAAATAAGATGTTTTTAACATTTATAGTATCTGGTATATAGCACTAAAAAATGTGATTAAGAGCATGAGCCTTAAACCTGGTTTGGAGTCTCAGCTCTTAAGTTAGCTATTTAACCTTGGGCAAGTGAGTTTCGATTTTCTTACTATCTGTCTGGTGCATTATAAATTTATAATTGGTAATGTTGTGATTGCTGTGTTTTTGTAAGATTTGATATTAACTGAACCTTTGTCTCTTACTAGTAAATTTATAAATTAAAATAAATTATACCTTTTAAATTACAGTTAAGAAAGATTTTATAAGATTTTGCTTTGGGAAATTGTCATTTTGGCACTGCAACATAGATTTTGAATATAATATTTAAATCCCAAATACTGATATTTAGATCAAAGCTCTAGCTTTTAGTTATTTTTATGAAAGCATTTTTCAGTTTTAAGGAAGATACTACCAATTGTAACAACTTAATAGTGTCTGTGCATAAATTCAATTATTTTATAATTATTTGCTATTTTTTTCCAGAAGTAAGGAAGAATAAGGAGAGTTCTATAATAATTTTGACCAAATAGCAGAATATTGGAACTAGAGTCAGTTAATTCAGTTTTTGTGTAAAATGCTATATAAATATGTGATTTTAGAAATTCTATTAAAAATTATCTTATAGGCAAAATATAAAATAAAGACTGAAAAGGCGGTGCCTATGGCTCAGCAGGTAGGGCGCTGGTAGGTAGGGTGCCATATACCAAGGGTGGTGGGCTCCAACCTGGGCCCAGCCAAACTGCAACAAAAAATAGCCAGGTGTTGTGGTGGGTGCCTATAGTCCCAGCTACTTGGGAGGCTGAGGTAAGAGGATCACCTAAGCCCAAGAGCTGGAGGTTGCTGTGAGCTGTGACAGCACAGCACTCTACCAAGGGCGAGAGAGTAGGACTCTGTCTCTAAAAAATAAAGAAAGACTGAAAAAACAAAGTGCAAACAATTTTAAAAATACATATATTTGAGAGATTAATCTCTAGACTTGTAAGACTTCTAAGGACCTCTTAGAAACATACTTTACTTCTGAAAAGAAGTACCAATACAGTCTCATCACTTCCATTAACCTTTCAAACTGTTGATAGGGCCTCAAGTGCTGTCTGTTAACTTTATGTGGAGTATATATCCATACTTTGTTACCTGTTAAACAACTGCCTACTCATCAGCTACCCTATTCTATGAAAGTAATCTCTGAAACCACTAAATAGAGTCCTTTCTTATTGTTTACAATTTGCTATACTGTACTAACTTTTGTTAATTTGTTTCCAGTCTTTGTTAATTAAACTGTAAATTCTCAAAGAGGGAAAACTTTGTATTGTTATTTTTGTATCCCCAGTTGCCTAGTATGTTGCCTAAAATGTTGTCCAGCACATAATGGTCTTGTAAAATTAACTACATGCAAATTACAAATTATTCAATTCTGCTTAAGTGACTCCCCCCGAGTCTTTTTGCTGTGCAATTTTAGTTAGCTTGTGTATTAAAAGCACAAAGACTACATGTTTCTTTAAAAGTATTTTCCAATTAAAACACTTTCATAATTTATATTGATCTTCCCAGTTAGGATTAATTGATATTTCTTTTATCGACAAAATTAAATTGATTTAGCAATAATGCTTTTCTAAAGTTTAGAGATAGTAGATCAGTGATTTATCAACATCTGAATCAAAACATGAAATTATCATTAATTTTTATTTCTTTATATCAGAACTCCTCCTTTTGATGGGAAATATTTCAGAGATAGAATAGGAGAAAGTTCTACCTCCTAGTGAGCAGTGTCTTATCAGCTTAATATTTAATGACTCGTAACTATGACATTTTTCCTTTTCCTGAACTAGAGATTATTTAAATTAAGGTTATTCATTGTATTATGGTATTTAATGTTGTATACAGTTATTTCAAAGTACATTACCAAATAAAAAATACAGTCACTTAGCTGAAGAAAAATCTGATCATGGAAGTACTTGATACAAGTATGATTTTTAAAAATTATACTGCCTTACCATTGATTATAAGAATGTATATCTAAAATCATGTATTCTACACTTAGAATCATACTAAGATAATTATTGGCCAGGTACAGTGGTTCATGCCTGAAATCTCAGTCCTTTGAGAGGGGTGAGACAAGAGAATCACTTGAGCCCAGGAATTCAAGGTTACTGTGAGCTAGTCATACCACTGCACTCCATCCTGGGCAAGAGTAAGCCCCTTTCTCAAAAAAAAAGCACACTATCAAGAGAGTAAAAAGGCCCCCACAGAATAGGAAAAATATTTTTAAATCACATACAGGCAGTCCCTGCGTTACAAACAAAATAGGTTCTGTAGGTTTGTTCTTAAGTTGAATTTGTATGTAAGTTGGAACAGATGTTTACCTATGACCTGGAATAGCCTCTATTCAGAAGTACAAAGTGTATGTCAGTTAGACTTCTGTAATTCAGGGACTTACTGTAATAGCCTCCATTCATAAGCATAGTTGCATGTGTAAGTTGGATGTTTTAATTGGAGACTGCCTATATATAAGAGATCAATGCCCAGAATATGTAAAGAAATACACCTCCAGCTCTGTTCCCTTTCCCACCTCAATTGTCATGAGCTGCTTGGGGCACTTAATCTCAGACAATGGTTGGCAAAGTTGGTCAGTGCATTCCTTGAAGCTTTTCTTTGCACAGATCCTGAAGCCTAATATTTGTTAAATGAATGAAACCATTCATTGGCAGGAAAGCAGAAGCAAATAATAAGAAGTGAAGTAGAGCTATTAGAAGTTGGACCAATAAAGACAGAAATAAGAATGGGGCTGCCAATTTGGTCAGGATGAGAAGAATAACAAAGATGGATGGGGACTGCAGAGAAAGTTGCTTATAGAAGTAGTAAATGCTGAAGGAATCTTCTAAGCAGCACAGAAGAAATGACATATCAGTGCCAGCCAAATAAGAGAATCACACTCCAGTAAAACAAACAAAACTTTAAATGAATAATACTCAATATGGAAAATTTGAAGAGATAATTTTGCCTAAATTAAAATGTTAAATTATGAAAAAAGGAAGTAAAACCACAAAAATAATCAATTTAAAAATGGGCAAAGGTGTCAAATACATATTTCTCCAAAGAAGATACACAGTTGGCTAATAGGTGCATGTAAACATCCTCAACATCACTAATCATTAGTGAAATGCAAATCAGAATCCCATTGAGACAGCACTTCTCACCCACTAGGATGGCTATTATCTGAAAAAAATGTGTAGAAATGGAAAATATAAGTTTTGAGGATGTGGAGAAATCTGGAACCCTTGTATACTGCTTGTAGAAATATAATATATGCCTGGTACAGCTGGTGTGAAAAAAGTATAATTACATATAAAATTACTATTTCATTTAGCCAATTCCACTTCTGGGTATATACACAAAAGAAATGAAAGCAGGGACTCAGTTACAAACACCAGTGTTTGTAGCTGCATTATTTGCAATAGCCACAAGGTAGAACAGGCCAGGTGTCCATAATAGATGAATGGGCTAATCAAATACAGTATATGTACATACAGTGGAATATTATTCAATCTTAGGAAGGAAATTTTGACACATGTTACAGTATAGATGAACCTTGAAAACATTATGCTAAGTAAAATAAGCCAGTCGCAAAAAGACAAATATTGTGTAACTCTTGAATGCTCACCTCCAGAAAACAGAAAAAGCACAAGTGAGCGGCCTAATGGACCAGATCTCAAGGAGCTGGAAAAGAAGAGCAATCCAATTCCAAACCTAGCAAAAGATAAGAAATGACTAAAATTAGAACAGAATTAAATGAAATTGAGAATACAAGAATCATTTGGAAGATCAGTGAAAAAATAGTTCTTTGAAAATATTAAAAAAATCAATAAACCCCTGGCCAGATTAAATAGAAACAGAAAGATAAGATCTCTAATAACCATCAAAAACAAAAAGGGGGAAATTACAACAGATAACCACAGAAATACAAAAGATCCCCACTGATTACTACAAAAAACTCTCATGCCCAGAAATTTGAAAACGTAGAGGAAATGGACCAATACCTGGAATCATACTACCTTCCTAACCTCAACCAGAAAGAATTAGAAATTTTGAATAGACCAATTTCAAGCACCAAAATTGCAACAATTAAAAATCTTCCAAAAAAGAAATCCTGGACCAGACAGCTTTACACCAGAATTCTACCAAACCTTCAAGGAGGAGCTAGTACCTGTATTGCAGAACCTGTTCCAAAACAGAGAGAAGGAAGGAACCCTCCCCAGCATATTCTGCAATTGCTAATTACCCTGATACTGAAACCAGAAAAGGACCCAACAAAAAAGGAAAACTATAGACCATTATGATTAATGACTATCAACATAAAAATATTTAGTAAGATCCTAGCAAATAGAATACAGCTTACACATTAAAAAAAATCATACATCATAATCAGGTGGGCTTTATCCCAGGTATGCAAGGTTGGTTCAGCATACATAAATCCATAAATGTAATTCACCACATAAATAGGAGCAAAACCAAAGACCATATGATCCTCTCAATAGATACAGAAAAAGCATTTGACAAAATTCAGCATCCTTTTCTGACAAGAACACTTAAGAAAATAGGCATAGATGAGACATTCCTTAAACTGATAAAAGCCGTCTACAGCAAACCCACAGCCAATATCATATTGAATGGAATAAAACTAAAAGGATTTCCACTTAGAACTAGAGCCAGACAAGGAATTTCACTATCACCACTGCTATTCAACATAGTTCTGGAAGCTCTAGCCACTGCAGTCAGGCAAGAGAACAATATTAAGGTTATCCAAGTGGCAACAAAGAGGTCAGATTCTCTCTGTTTGCTCATGAAATGTTTTTTTTTTCTTTTTTAATGTGAAATGTTCTTATACTTAGAAAACTACAGGGAGTAAAACACAGGTCTCCTCAAAGTGACCAAGAAATACTGTAGTCTCAAAGTACAAACTCAATATCCACAAATCAGCAGTCTTCATATATGCCAATAACAGTCAAGGTGAGAATCAAATCAGAGACACAATACCCTTCACAGTAGCTTCAAAGAAAATGAAATGGAAGAACATAACATGTTCATGACTGAGAAGAATCAACATTGTTAAAATGTCTATAATACACAAAGCAATCTACATATTTAATACAATCCCCATCAAAGCACCAACATCTACTTTGAAGAATTTGAAAAAATAGTACTTCATTTCATATGGAATGAGAAAAATCCTCCATTAGTCAATACAATTTTAAGAAATAAAAGCAACTCTGGAGGCATCATGTTACCAGACTTCAGGTTATACTACAAGTTTTCAGTGATCAAAACAGGATGGTATAGGCACAAAAATAGAAAATAGAGAACCTAGAGTTGAACCTAGCCTAGGGTGACCAGATTTTAACATTTGTAAAGCGGGACAACATGGAGGGGGGGGCAGGGCCTGACAACAAAGCAAACTTTGATAAGCAGTTCACAATAATCACTTCTCAACAATTATTTGTTATTATTACAGTTTAACATTATAAAATTAACAAAAATAATATAAAACTCATATTCTGGCGAAATAGCCACCTGACAGCTGAAAACCATATATTCCCTTCCTGTTCTCCCGCCCGTTTGTACATTCTTTCCAAAAATCAGGACTTTTTTAAAACGACGCAGGACAAACTGTTGAAAAATGGGACTGTCCCGCCAAAAGCGGGACATCTGGTCACCCTAAACTAGCCATGTGTCACCATTTGATCTTTTGGTTTTTTTTTTTTTTTGGAGACAGAGCCTCAAGCTGGGTAGGGTGCTGTGGCATCACAACTCACTGCACCCTCCAACTCCTGGGCTCAAGTGAGTCGCCTGCCTCTGCCTCCCAAGTAGCTAGGACCACAGGCACCCGCCACAATGCCTGGGTAATTTTTTTTTTTTTTTGGTTGCAGCCATCATTGTTGTTTGGCGGGCCCGGACTGGATTTGAACCTGCCACCTTAGGTGTTTGTGGCTGGCGCCTTAGCCACTTGAGCCACAGGCACCAAGCCTTTTTTTTTTTTTTTTTGATACAGAGCCTCAAGCTATTCCCCTGGACAGAGTGCTGTGACATCACAGCTCACAGCAACCCCCAACTCCTGGGCTCAAGTGAGTCTCCTCCCTCAGCCTCCCAAGTAGCTGGGACCACAGGAACCCACCACAACACCCAGCTATTTTTTGGTTGCAGCCATCATTGTTGTTTGGCAGACCTGGGCTGGATTTGAGCCCACCACCTTAGGTGTATGTGGCTGGCGCCTTAGCCACTTGAGCCACAGGCACCAAGCCTCACCATTTGATCTTTGATAAATCATACAAAAGCATATACTAGGGGGAAAAAATCCCTATGTAATAAATGGTTCTGGGAGAACTGGTTATCCACATGTAGAAGACCAAAACTGGACCTATACCTGTCACCACTGATAAAAATTGACTCTCGCTGGATAAAGATTTAAATTTAAGACACAAAACAATAAAAATCCTAGAAGAAAGTGTGGGGAAAACTCTTGATGCTTTCAGTCTGGGAAAAGAATTTGTGAAGGTTCAGAATGCATGTGAAAACCCCACACTGTACCCCAGAAGTGCATTGATGTACATAGTTAACATTCAATAAAAAAAAAAAAATTTGTGAAGGAAGAGAAGACCATCCCCTTGACAATTGCAGCAACACCAAAAAGGAATGGAACATGCTCAAGCTAAAAAGCTTCTGAACAGGGTACAACAACTGTTAGCTCAGGGTATAGCTAAGGGTACAACAACTAAAGCAAATCTATAGCATTCAGAATGGAAGAAGATATTTGCATGCTATTAATCTGACAAAGGGCTGAAATAACTAGAATCTGCAGAGAACTCAAACTAATCCATAAGAAAAGAACAAACAATCCCATTTATAAGTGGGCAGGAGGCTTGGATAGAAACTTTTCGAAAGAAGATGGACAAATGGCCAACAAACAATGAAAAAAAATGCTCATCGTCTCTAATCATCAGAGAAATACAAATCAAAACCACTCTGAGATGTCACCTAACCCCAGTGAGAATAGCCCCTATCACAAAATCCCAAAACTACAGATGCTAGTTTGGATGTGGAGAGAAGGGAACACTTTTACACTGCTGGTGGGATTGCAATCCAATACAACCTCTATAGAAAGGATGGAGGGTGTTATGGCAGGCACCTGTAGTCCCAGCTACTTGGAAGGCCGAAGCCAGAGGATCACCTGAGCCCAAGAGATTGAGGTGGCTGTGAGCTATTATGATGCCACAGCACTCTATCCAGGGCAACAAAGTAAGACTATTTCAAAAAAAAAAAGAAAAGAAAAAAGAAGTTTGGAGAATCCTCAGAGAACTGAAAGTAGACCTTCCATTTGATCCCACAATCTCATTACCAGGCTATTTACTCAGAAGGAAAAAAAATCATTATACCATAAGGACATTTGCACGAGAATGTTTATCACAGCTCCATTCACAATCACCAACACGTGGAAGCAACTCAAGTGCCCATCAACCCTGAATGGATTAATAAACTGTGGTATATGTGTATTGTGGAATACTATTCAGCCATAAGAAAATGTGGATACTTTACATCTTTTGTATTTACCTGATGGAGCTAAAGCACATTCTTCTTAGTAAAGCATAAAGAGAATGGAAAAGCAAGTACTCAATAAGAAACCAGTAGATAGGCTCGGCGCCTATAGCTCAACTGGCTAAGGCGCCAGCCACGTACACCTAAGGTGGCAGGTTCAAATCCCCAGCCTGGACGCGCCAAACAATGATGGCTGCAACCAAAAAATAGCCAGGCGTTGTGGCGGGCGCCTGTGGTCCCAGCTACTTGGGAGGCGGAGGCAAGAGACTCGCTTGAGCCCAGGAGTTGGAGGTTGCTGTGAGCTGTAATGCCACGGCA
>CAUYTI010098553.1:0-19186 GCA_963575145.1 Galago senegalensis | reverse complement strand
GGCTTACCATTAAACCTGGCTCTCCACACGGGGCTTACCATTAGACCTGGCTCTCCACACGGGGCTTACCATTAGACCTGGCTCTCCACACCGGCCTTACCATTAGACCTGGCTCTCCACACGAGGCTTACCATTAGACCTGGCTCTCCACACGGGGCTTACCATTAGACCTGGCTCTCCACACCGGGCTTACCATTAGACCTGGCTCTCCACACGGGGCTTACCATTAGACCTGGCTCTCCACACCGGCCTTACCATTAGACCTGGCTCTCCAGACCGGCCTCACCATTAGACCTGGCTCTCCACACGGGGCTTACCATTAGACCTGGCTCTCCACACCGGGCTTACCATTAGACCTGGCTCTCTACACCAGGCTTCCTGCTGGAGCTCCTGGCTAGGTTTCCGCATATCCCTACCAAAGTGCAATTAGGGATTTGTTTCATTGTATTTGAACTCCCAGTGTTGTGGACTTTGAAATTTCCCCAGGGCGACTCTTTCCTACCCTTTCTTCTCCCCATTCTTCTCCACTATCTGTATATTTTAACACCATTATTTGTTGCACAAAATTTAACTGGAAAGAGAAGGCTGTACCAGAAATGCATCAGAATTGCTCACAACAGCAGCATTTAAGGGTTTCAGAATTGTTTCATTTTAGAGATTGACATTTTCCTCCTTCCAATCCCATAAGGAGGGAGGAGGACAGAGAAAGAAATGCTAATGAGTAATCAAAAATCAACAAAATATAACAAAACTCAAAAATAACCCCAAAGAGGAAGTACTTAAGAATCCCTATTTTCTTCCAAGAAATCTTTATAAAGATAAGCCCAAGACATTTCTAGACAGGAAGTGTGAACATTTCTGAAGATGTGACCTTTCAGATAGCAGTAAGTCCTCTGAAAGCATTTTTATATTTATATTAGTATCTTGGAGTCAGACTTTTCCCATACCAGGCAAAACAGAAGATTTGAGCAGTTAGGTGAGATTGGTGTGTAGAAGAATCGTGAACATGGACAGCATTCCCAGTTGGTGCTACAGTCCTATTTGCAAGTCTGCCAGGCATGATTTGGGTATTTAGTATTTCATACTAAAAATTATTCATTGTTTACATGAAACTCAAATTTAACTGGATGTCCTAGATGTTATCAGACAAGCCTATGTAGGGTGAAACAAAAGATCTAGCTGGGAAAAAACTACGAGGTCCCTGGTCCCTAGCAGAACCTGAGTCATTTTTATGGAAACAGTGCAATGTGGTGGGATTCCAAAGATCAAATATCAAAGCAAAGGCCCAACAGTGTAAGCATTCAGATAATACTTTGCATTTGTTTAATCCCTTATAATTAAGACAGTATTTCATATTTATTGTATCATCCAGATTCTCCTCATGACAACCCCCATGTGGGCATTTTTAAGCCCATTTCAAGGCTCTAGAAATTATCATCGTGATCCACAGGGAGCTCTCTGGAAAAACCAAGAACTTGAATCCAAGTTTCCCAGTGTGACCCAGTGTCTACAAAGAAAGAAAAAGTTCACAGGAACACTACACCAGACTTTTAATCCCCGGGCTTGAAATAAAAATTAAAGATCTGGCAAGCCCATTATAAAGCTAGTGTTGTGACACCAGGCCAGGAAAATGAAAAGATATTCTCAGAGTCACTGAGCTGCCTTACAGACTTTCTGTCCATTTTGGTTTTTAAACCACAAAGCTATTCATTTCATCTCCCCAGTAGAGCGAGATATTATTCTTCCGACCTAAGCTTATTCACACATATACAAAATCTCTAAATCTCCAGCCACTACTCTCTGTAAACCATTTATGTGCTCTAGAGATCTTTAATCAAATCACAGGATAATCCAAATCTGTTTAACTTAGAGCTCATTTTCCCCAGATCTTTACATTTTAAATGTGGAAAATGTTCTTGTGATCATGTTTTTCGTTATTAACTATGAGGGCTGTTTTTAGATTGTAGAGTAGTGACAGCTGGTGTTCAGAGTGTAGATTGCACCTCTCAGTTTTCATTCTTTACCTGTGGTCCTCAAAAGCTAGTGTTCATGAAAATTCCCCCAGGAGCTTGTTAAAACGCAGATTTCTAACTTCCCATTGTCATAGAGTCTGAGTCTTTACATTTGAGGAGATGTACATTTTGCTATCATCCCTGTTTCTATCTCCTGGTTATTTTCATTCAAGAATCTGCACCAGGGTTTCTCAAACTTTATTGAGCATATGAGTCACTAGGGATCTTGTTAAAATACAGATTCTGGGACTGTAGTTTAGGGAGGGGGGCAGAGATCCTGCATTCCTAATAAACTCCTGGAGAGCTTTATACCTTCATTTTAAATCTAAGCATTTCTTTCTTTCTTTTTTTTTTCTTTAAGACAGAGTCTCACTCTGTGACCATAGGTAGAGTGCTGTGCCATCATAGCTCACAGCAACCTCAAAATCTTGGGCTTGAGAGATCTTCCTGCCTCAGCCTCCCCAGCAGCTAGGACTATAGGCACCTGCCACAATGCCGACTAGTGTTTTTTCTAATTTTAGTAATGTCGAGGTCTCACTCTTGCTCAGACTGGTCTTGAACTCCTGAGCTCTAGCCATCCACCTGCCTTGGCCTCCAAGAGTGCTAGGATTACAGGTGTGAGCCATGGAGGCTGGCCAGCATTTTTATTTTCTTATATAGCTAGATAACACACGAAATCTTCTGAGTTTACAAAATGTAACATAGACACTTTTTTGCTCACTGGTGAAGAGACTCTGCTTAAATCGTCTCCTTACCCCTGTTCTTGACTCTGTCCACAAGCTTGGAGTCCTAAAGGAGAGCCACAGTCACCTAAAGAGGTAGCTAGACACTAGGTGGGCCAGCATCCCGATGGGGGGCTCCCCAAAACTCTGCCTGCTCTTCTCTAAACCCAATCACTTCCTGATACCAAAGAGATAGAAAGGCCAAGGGCAGTATGTGTCGCACCCCTCTAGGAGTGCTGTGCACGTATCTGGGAACCAAAGCTCCTCACCACATTACCACTTCCCTACAAGAATGTAGATCAGAGAAGTTTAATAATGATGATAATGTGGACAGTGTTGGGGAAGTATCAGCTCACAGTTACTGCACACTTGCTAAGTTCTATGCAGGGCACTTAATTCATTTTGGTTTTTTTTTAATAACTTTTACTGTATGTTTTTTCATTATAAAAGTAATAAATGCTTACTTGAGAAAACTTGAAATATACAAGAAAGTATATAGAAGGAAACAGATAATTCACAATCTCACAACCCAGAGGTATGCAATGGGTGCTGAATTCTTTATATGGGGTATCTAATATAATCCTCTAAGCATCCATGAAGCAGATAATACTAGTGCCCCCATCATAAAATCCCTCATCATTATTTAGAGATGAGGAGAGAGAGACGGAGAAGAGCAGGCAGGTAACAAATAATATCTAATAGCACAGTAAAGGCCCAAGGATAAACTGTATTGAGTTACATTCACCTAAAAACCAAAATGCTATGGGGTGGCGCCTGTGGCTCAGAAGAGTAGAGCGCCGGTGCCATATGCCAGAGGTGGATGGGTTCAAAACCAGCCCCAGCCAAAAATGGCAAAAAAAAAAAAAAAAAAGGCTATGGGCCAGGTGTGGTGGCTCACACCTATAATCCTAGCACTCCAGGAGCCTGAGGCAGATGGATTGCCTGAGCTCACAAGTTCAAGACTAGCCTCAGTTACAGCAAAACCCCAGGCTGTATCCCTAAAAATAGCTGGCCTTGTGGTGGGCTACTTGGGAGGCTGAGGCAAGAGAATCACTTGAGCGCAAGAACTTGAGGTTGCTGTGAGCTATGACGCCACAGAACTCTAACCAGGATGACAAAGTGACACTCTGTCTCAAAAACAAACAAACAAAAATACCAAAATACCAAATCAAAGGCTCTTTTTCCATTGTGTCTCAGAGTCACAGAACATTCATTCTCTGAAACATTTCTCTATATCATTTACATACTGCCACCTTGCATTAGATGGCTAGAACATACAAGGGGTTTCCAGGATAGTCTTGGCTTTTCTAGAAATGACCAGAGCACATGCCTATCTTTATGTATCAAATATGAAAGAGCTATCACACCATCCAGGCAGGCAACTTTAAAAGATGTATTCTCAACAGTTGAGTTCTGTGACTAAGTCTAAGAATAAAATTATTCCCATGCTTTTCTTTTACTCATACCCTTTTTTATCCTTTTTATTTACTACCTTTTGAATACATGCTCCTTATTTTTTTGGCAACTAGGTAGTAGTTCTATACAACCTTTTCTTAAAATAACACAGAATAATGTCTCCCAAGTTTTAATGTGCTTTAGATACGGTTACTGACCAGAAAATATTCCCTTTTGTCTCTTGATTTTACAATGTGATTGTCTTTATAGAGAGAATAGGTTGAAATACATCAGTCTTTTCATGTTGAGCTTTAGTGATGACTGTATATGCCTATGTTTGCTTAAGTGTGCTTCCTTTGACATTGAGAACAAGTGTTTTCTAGAATGAAAAAGAGGCCATATATTTATCAGAAAGCATTAATGCAGACAGCAGCGAGAGTGAGATGGGAAAGGAAATCCCAAGGATTACACATTATAGCCTCTGAATAATCTCATAATCTGGTACTTTGATCAAGTTTTATAGCTCTGTGAAAGCTCTGCTTTACCTCTGAAGGATAAGAACAAGCCAGGGGAGAGCGAAAGGGGAAAGCGTGGAGATGAGAGGAAGTGGAAAACCCATTGAGAGACAGCTACTCACCTTTCTCTTCTCCTTAGTTTTGTTGTCATGGAAAGAAGAGAGATTTTGGAGCCAGACAGAGGCAGATCTGAAACTCATCTCCATCGCTGTGTCACTCCACGGCATCAGGCAGTTTGCTTAGCCTCTCTGAGTCTCACACAGTGTCTTCATTTATGAAATGTGGAAACTATTCCTTCCCTGGCAAAGTTGCTGGGAAGACAGACATTAGGTAGGTATTGAGCCTGGAAATAGAACGACGAAGAACAGCTATTATGAATGGCAGCTGCCCCTACTTCCCCCTCTGTTCAACTTTCAACACGATTTATTGATGACCTCCCCATGGCAGGAACACAGAAGTCTTAGGAACACTGAACAGACAGACAAAATCTCTGTCCTCAAGGGGTTTGTGCTTCATCCTTTGACTCCCACAGTAATCAGAATCCCCCCCCCATGACCCCCACTACTGCACTAAAACTCCTCCAGCAAAGGCACAGTCCGTTGCCCGGTCTATCAATATGAAGGCCTCTTTTTGGTCCTCACCTTCCTGTAGCACCTAATAATGTGGAGCCACGATCTTCTTCGTGTTTAGAATATTTCCCTCTCTCTCTGACTGAAACTCTTCAGCCTCTTGCTGTTTTTTCTTCTTCTGTTAGTCCTTTAATTAGTATTTCTTAGAGTTCAGACTTTTTCTTTTAGACTCTGTACCAGTGGTCCTCGATGTTTTCAGAGGATGGAAGCCTTTAAAGTCTTGAAGAAGTTCTGTACTCTCTCTCTCTCTGGGAGAAAAAGAAAATAGACCTACTTATAAGTACACAAGAACTTACCTTCATTTTCAGGAGTTCCAGGAATCATCTTCTCTCCCTGCAAAGCCTATCCGGGTACTCCAGTTTAAGGGGTTCCTGTGGCTTTATTACCCGGATGTTAGTGATTCTCAAGTCTCTATTTCCCACATAAGCCACTTTCCTGAACCGCAGGCCTGCTTTTAAAAGACTTCTTGCGCTATTCCACACGCATTTCTTCAGGCATCTTAAATTCAAAATATCCCAAAGCAAACTTACTATGTTTCTCCTCAAACCTGTTTTCCTTTTGGGAACACTTGGCCGGTCTCAGTGGCTCACGTCTATAATCCTAGCACTCTGGGAGACCAAGGCAGATTGATCCTTTGAGACCAGCCTGTGCAAGAGTGATTCCCCTGTTTCTACTAAAAATAGAAAAATTAGCATGGCAGGTGTCGTGGCAGGTGCCTGTAGTCCTAGCTACTTGGGAGGCTGGGGCAGGAGAATCTTCTGAATCTAGGAGTTTGAGGTTGCTGTGAGCTATGACCCCATGGTACTCTAGCCTGGGACAACATGGTGAGACTCTATCTCAAAAAAAATAAATAAATAAATAAAGAGTACTATTTTTGAACCAAACAAACCTGGATTTAAATCCAGCCCTGGAAGTTTCAGTAATATATTTAATCTCTTGGTGCTTTCATTTCCTCATTTATAACATGAAGAGAATAATACCTACATTTCCTGCATTACTATGAGGACTGAAATAGATAATGAAAAAATGTCAAGTACCTGCCCCACAGCACATATTTCACAATATTAACGTTACTAGATTCACACTCTTGGTAAAAGTAACTCCATTCACTAAGTATCCCGAGTCAAAAATTTAGGGATCATCCTAAACTTACCCCCTTTTCCTCCTCTGCAACTAATGGAGGCCATGTCGTGTTGATTCCTCAACCCTCCCCGGCTCTTAGTTCAGGTTCTTGTATTCTTCCTTACGAATACAATCTACCTGGTTGATCCAACTGCAGTCCCAAAGTCTTGCAATCAATTCACCACAGACAGAGTAACTTTGAAAATGAGTGGAATGTACACATATAAGATGAGAAGAACTATACATAAGCATTGCAGTTTAGTTGGTAAATCTGTTTGCCATGGGTAACCCTGGTAACAATTCTGAAACCAGAATACATGTACACAGAATATGAGTTAACAGCTCTGAATGCACTGTACATATAGACTGGAATTGAACAGATAAGTGAATGTATGGCAGATGGTGAGAGCCAGGGTGTCTCACACTGGAGTGGAAGGGTAGAAACAAGCAGAAGAAGAAAGCTAGAATGATCTATGTGGTGCTGCATTAGAGCTGGAGATTCCAGTCCTGTTTAGCCACCATATATATAGATTTGGACATTTGTGGCCTGATTGTTTCTAGGCCCTCTCAGCTGACAGAGCAAGGAAATATATGTGTGTATACTAACACAAGTAAGTATACTTATTTCTAAACACATATTTTCAAAGCTTCATTTCTAACATTATTTTTCATTAAAAGGACCCGTGTACTTGAGAAGTGGCTCAGTGTTGTGCTGAGGAAGGGAATAGACCAGATGAGCCTGGAGCATCTTGTAGTGCCAGAAATTAAGAACATATTCAAGGGGGAAAAAGACACAGGCACTAAGTAAAAGAAATCCCAACAGCCAAAGCTAGAACAACTTGAACAATAAAATAAAATAGTATTGGATTACAATCCAAAATGTAAAACAAATACCTATAAATCCAAACTGATATAAATAAACAATTGCATAAATAAATGGGAGAGAACAGAAAAATCTCCCACGCAGAATAATTCCAAATAATTGATCTAGATATTCTGCCCTCACAGAGGGGGAACATAACTTCCAATTCTTACAGTTTGGGATGCACATAATGATATCCTTGGAAAAAGTACAATATGGAAAGAGAAAGAAAAGACGTAACTTCACAGTGGAGACACCTAACAAACACTACCTTTGCAAGGTGATACAGGTTAGCGTCAATCGTGATAAATCATGTTCTAAGTATGTACTCTTTTTTTTTCTTAATACAGAATTTCACTCTGTTGCCCAGTCTAGGGTGCCCTGGGATCAACCTAGCTCACAGCAACCTCAGACTCCTGAGCTCAAGAGATCTTTCTGCCTCAGCCTCCCACCTAGCTGGGACTATGGATGCCCACCACCACACCTGGCTAATTTTTTTTATTTTTAGTAGAGAAAGGGTCTCCCTCTAGTTCAGGTTGGTCTGGAACTCTGAGCTCAAGCATCCTCCTACCTTGGCCTCCCAGAGTGCTAGGATTACAAGCGTGAACCACTGCTCCTGGCCTAAGTTCATACTTTTGGTATGACATGATAAGAGGCATGTTACATCAGGGGGGGGGAAAAGAAAATAAAAACATAAACTAGTCAATGTATGAGAAAAGCTTCAAGAAAAATCCAGTAGAAAAAACATTTGACAAAATACCCAATGAGTACACCCAAAACTGTTTAGGACATCAAAAGCAAAGATAGTTTGAGAAGCTGTCACAGCGGAGAAGACATGACAACTAAATGTGAAGGATTCTGGGTAGGAGCCTGAAACAGGAAAGAATACTAGGTGAAAAACTAAGGGAATCTGAATAAAGTATGGGCTTTAGTTTTGTTTTTTGTTTTTGGTTTTTTGAGACAGAGTCTCACTATGTTGCCCTCGGTAGAGTGTCATGGCATCACAGCTCACAGCAACCTCAAACTCTTAGCTTCAAGCAATTCTCTTGCCTCAGCCTCCCAAGTAGCTGGAACTACAAGCACCTGCCACAACGCCCGGCCACATATATTAGTTTTCATTTTTGTTTGTTTAGCAGGCCTGGGACGGGCTGGAACCCACCGACCCCGGTGTATGTGGCTGGTGCCATAACCACTGAGCAACAGCGCTGAGCCGAGCTTTAGTTAATTTTTTTAAAAAACACATTAAATAAATGAAAATTATATACTATTTATAAATAAGTCCCCTGTTACTTATTGAGCCTATTGACAACCTGGCACTGTGGTAGGCTGGAGACACAGAAAAAGATAAGCATGCTACGCTCAAAAACAGCAATCATGAAAATTAAACTATGATGGAAAAAGAAGACTGTATCTTTTGCAAGCAGTAATAAAGGCTTAAGGAGGGAAGAATCTATTAAATGGATCGATGAGTCAATGAATGAAATTAAGTAACCCACCTGGCTCTGCGCCTGTAGCTCAGTGGCTAGGGCGCCAGCCACATACACCGGAGCTGGGGGTTTAAATCCAGCCCGGGCCTGCCAAACAACAATGACAAGTACAACCAAAAAATAGCCGGGTGTTTTGGCGGGTGCCGGTAGTCCCAACTACTTGAAGGCTGAGGCAAGAGACTTGCTTAAGCCCAAGAGATTGAAGTTGCTGTGAGCTGTGAAGTCACAGCACTCTACCCACGGCGACAGCTTGAGACTCTATCTCCAAAAAAAAAAGGTGCTCTCTTCGGCAGCATATATACTAAAATTGGAACGATGCAGAGAAGATTAGCATGGCCCCTGCGCAAGGATGACACGCAAATTCGTGAAGCATTCCATATTAAAAAAAAAAAAGAAGAAGAACAAGAAGAAAGAAATTAACCCATCCAACCAAACTCTGAAGCCCTTGAAGCCCTTTCCTCCATCCCCCTGGTCACTCCCACTCCAACTTTGCTCCTCCCACGTCACTGTGCGCGTGCGCATCGTCGGTTCGACGATCCTTCGCATCGATGAGCTCGGTAGCAACTTCTTCAGCCTGGTCACTGCCAGCGTAGGCGCCACCGCGGCTGCCTTCGTCGCCGCCATTTTGACGGCAGGAACAGTCAGGTTCTGGACACTGACGCCTTTGGTGGTGACTGGTACGGATGGTCTCCGCCCGAGTTAGCCCTTCCAAATTCGCCCATCTTGGGGCCACGTCCCTCGGTATTGCCCCTGTTCCCATTGGGTCCCTGTCGTTGTCCCTAGTTCTGTGTTTAGGCTCTTTTTCGCTTTCTGACTCTTCAGCTCAGCCGGAAGCTTGCAGGGAGCTGGTCTACAGCCCTGACCTGCGTTAAGGTGTCTGCTTCGACCCTCAGGACTCTGAATCCTGGCCGGCCGCCCCCCGTTCCCTGCCGTGATCTGATCCAAGTTGTTGAGCGAGCATAACCCGGGGGTGGGGGGGGCGGTGCTCCGAGCTGCACGGCCTGGTAGGGGCAGGGAGGTCTTTGGCCCGGACCGACTGGGGGCGAGCTCTGGACTCCCCAAGTTACAGGGAGGGCTTGGACTTTGGTCCTTGCGCGGTGAAGGGACACACAGAAGAGTGAACGTCACCGGGCTGTTGTTTGTTGTTAAGAGTTTAATCTGTCACTTGCTTGTTTTGTTTTGTCCTTTCCCAGGATTAACTTTACAAAAGAAAAGCTATTTTCCGACAGTCCTCTCCGCTAGAAATGGCCAATGTGAGTAAATTAGTCTCCTAAGAATCAGTATATATAGTAAACAAGTTTGGAAACTTGTTAGGAAATGGAGGGCCGGGTTTAATGGTGGCTTGGTGGCATAACGTCGGACTTTATGGGGAAGTAAGGGGTGTGAAATGTTAATGCTACAGACGCTGTTTTCAACACACATGTGCTTCTCCAATTTCATTTTTATAGATAACAAATTCAGTGCGAGCATCTTTCTAGTATTTGTAAAACACAATATTTCAGTAAATGTTAGAGTATATATTTCAGCCCTCCCTCCGCTGCTGCTGCTGCTGCTGCTGCTTTTTTTTGTTTGTTTTGTTTTGAAATAGAATCTCACTCTGTCACCCTGGGTAGAGTGCCATGGCGTCATAGCTCCCTCAACTCTTGGGCTCAAATCAACAACCTGCTCCACCCTGAGTCCCCAGTAGCTGGACTACAGGCACCCACCACAATTCCCCCTAGTTGCCTAGTTTTTCTATTTTTAGTAGAGAAGGGGTCTCCCTCTTGCTCAGGTTGATCTGGAACTCCACTTGCCTAGGCCTCCCAGAGTGCTAGGATCCTAGGCGTGAACCACCACACCTGCCCTACTTAAGCCCTTTTTAAAAATCTCTGTTTAGCTAAACTGAAGGTTTTGCAGCAGTTTTGGTATAAGAAATGATCTTCCAAGTCTTACAAAATGAAAGCAAATGGTATTTACACACAGCAGAGCTAACTGCTCAGTGATTAGACATATCCAAACATTGGTAATTCATGCAATAGTGAACATAAGACGTACATAAGAGAAGAACTCCAAGAAGAGTGGAAATCATTCTTTGGAAGCTACACAGAGGTATAGTGTAGATTCAGTACCTTGTGAACAGGGGTTTGGGGGTTCTCCATGAAAGAAACATTTAACTTGAATTTTTTTTTTTTTTTTTCAGTTTTTAGACACCTCTTTCATATGGGGCCAGTGCCCTACTCCTTTGAGCCACAAGTGCTACCCTAACTTGAATTTTTGAAAATGTGTGGAATTCTTAGAAATTCTAAAACTTTGATGTGTTGGATGGAAGGTATATTCGAAGAACTCTTCACCCCATCCTACCCTGTTCAAAAATTAAAAAGCCATTTTTGCCTTCCCACCTGAATGTCAGATAATATGAAAGAGATCAGTGAAAGATAAGGTTAGATTGTGAGATTAGGGCCAAGTAATAGACTTGAATGCCAAACTCAGTAATTTAGATTTTATTTCTTAATTTGTGATGATTTACCCAGAGCTATGTGCTAGATTAATATAACAATAGTTAGCTAAGGTGATAGTCCTATAATTAAACATGATGTATTAAGTGTCTAAAGGTGTGACTAAGTCACAAAAGTAGACTACTAGACTCTGCCAAGTTTTAAGGTAAATTTTATCTATCCATGATCGACACATAAAGGGAATGTTGTAAAAGAAGTGTGTAATACTCTCAAAGGAGAGAAATTGAGATAGAATAAAGTGTTAATGGTAAACCTTGCTTTATTTTGTTTTAATGAATAAATTATTTCAGGAAGATGAATGGTTTTGGAAGATACTTTCATAAATCATTTGTTAAAAAGTTTATATTGGGGTGGTGCCTGTGGCTCAAAGGAGTAGGATGCCAGCCCCATATGCCGGAGGTGGCGGGTTCAAACCCAGCCCCAGCCAAACTGTGCAAAAAAAAAAAAAAAAGTCTATTTAAAGTTTAAGTTTATATTAAATATTAATTTTAGTATTCAAATATATTTGTTAAATGTTCGTGTTCATTTATATACATTATAAATTCTGAATTGATGTTAGTAATAGGTGAGTCAGAGCAAGGTCATAATGTTCATTCTTTGGAACAGATAAGACAGGTAAATTGAGGCTTTAGTAAGGACTGTGTCAAATGCACATAATTATTTCTGATTGAAAGGTAACAGCCTTCACTTAGCTACAGGTTTTTGTTGCTATTTGGGTGTATGAATCCATTGTTGCCAGAACTGAATTTTCAAGAAAAGACAAAAATCTGAACTACCTTTTGTGTCAGTCTTGAAGTTTCTCACTGTTAATATCCAATTCAAATTTCTTAAACACTGTGGGCCAAAAAAAAAAAAAAATGTTTATGGATGAATGTGGATGTACTTAATAGACTATCAGTTCTTTTTGTTTGGTTTTTTTTTTTGGCTGGGGCTAGGTTTGAACCTACCACCTCTTGCATATGGGGCTGGCGCCCTACTCTTTAAGCCACAGGCGCTGCCCTGACTACTTTTGATCTGTGGTACAGACCGTAGTTTCTCACATGATCAAAAGCAGGGACTTAGTTCTAAGTCAGTGCATGAAAGGCTCTTTTATACTAATAAGGATTTTACAATTAAAGAGATTAATTGTTAAAATTAAATCCTAACATCTTGTCCACTTCCCAAGTCTAGAATCTTCTGTTTGTTTGAAGTTAAATATGAAGTATGTGCTTTTCCACAGACTAAAGTATCTGCTACAATTTCAGGCTATTTACTGGCTATTACTTTTAATTATTATATTCACCAGCTAACCCAGTGTTATATAATCAGTCTCATTCACAAAATATTTCACTTCCACAGTAAAGGATTTGAGAATCTTATAGGTTAAACATTAAAATTTGAAACAATAGTACAATCATTAGCTATACCTTTCAGTGGGCAAATCAGTGGTTGATTTTGCCCACTGAAATTTTGCAATCGGATTTACTACACTTGATCTTAGCCAAAAGGCCGAGAAGCTGCAATCGGATTTACTTAGGCTGGTAATAAAACTTACATTTTATTACTGACATGTAACTTATATGTAAAGTTTTACTATTAAGAAAAAGCAAAGTGCAATCTAGTAGCCTTGATACTAGGCTAAATAATACTTAATAATATTAGGTAATTTTTAAAATAATTTAGATAATCTTTTCCTTCTGCTTTTGCTTGTGAAGCTGAAGCACTGTGAATGTGAATGATCACATTTTAACCATGCTAGAGCTAGTGTTAAAAATAGTATTCAATATGTGGAATTATGAAAATTAGGCAAAACGATGCATGTAAACCAGTTAGCACACAGGACCGGGCCCAGTAGTGGCCAAAGTAGATTTATTATTTTACTGGTACATGCTTTTAAATGAATATTTCACCCTCAGATAATCTCTTATTGTGTCTCTTACTATTTTGAGACTTTGCTCAAAATATTTTGGGATTAAAAATTTTTAATTGCCTTTAAATCCTGAGGCGTGGCCAGGCACCATGGCTCATGCCTATAATACCAGCATGCAGGGAGGCCAACGCAGGTAGATCACTTAAGCTTCCAGAGTTCAATACCAGCTTGAGCAAGAGCCCAGTCACTGCCGGGTGTTAGGACAGGAGCCTATAGCCCCAGCTATTTAAGAGCTTGAAGCAGAAGGCTCACTTGAGCCCAAGAGTTTGAGGTTGCTGTGGCACTCCACTGAGGGCAACAAAGTGAGACTCTGGCTCGGCGCCTACAGCTCAACCGGCTAAGGCGCCAGCCACATACACCTAAGGTGGCGGGTTCGAATCCCCAGCCCGGACCCACCAAACAACAATGACAGCTGCAACCAAAAAATAGCCCGGCGTTGTGGTGGGCGCCTGTGGTCCCAGCTACTTGAGAAGCAGAGGCAGGAGACTCGCTTGAGCCCAGGAGTTGGAGGTTGCTGTGAGCTGTAATGGCATGGCGCTCTACCCAGGGGGACAGCTTGAGGCTCTGTCTCAAAAAAAAACAAAGTGAGACTCTGTCTCAAAAAAAAAAAAAATCCTGGGCATATTTTTAAAGGTAATTTTATTTTATAGAAACACCCAAAAACCTGTGTTTAGTAAGTAAAAAGCGAAATAATTACCATTTTTGCCTTTTGAGCAGTTTGAATACACACCCCAAGAGAAGATGCTTATATTTTCAGGTAGAGAAAACAGTCTGGAGACAGAAGTCACAAAGGAGGTTATATTTATCCAAGTCTTAAAGAGTAGACATTTGTCAAAATAGTTGAGATGGAAAAGAGTGTATTTAGCAGAAGACATCTTACGGCACCATAAAAGAATGCAGAGAAATATGAGGAAAGATTTTTATGTGATTATAAAGGAAACGAGTGTGAGTTTAGAAAGACCAGTCAGGATATACGCCTGTATTAAGTGTGAGAAATATATTTGGAAAGAGAAATGAGTTGGATCTGAGAATACTGTACTATGTGAAAGGGAAACAATGGTTCTGGAGTATCAGATAGCTGACCTTTTCCAGCATATTGGTAACCTCATTTTCAAACCACCTCTATATCTCTATTCAACTTCATTCTTCATACGGTCCTTAGTGCTATAGTCTTTAAAATATTCCTTATTTTTGTCAGTTTTCTCTGATTCTTTCCCACCTATAAGTCAAAATTCTGACTTACTGTCTTGATGTAACAAGACCTTTCATGTCTTACATCAAATATAAAACCCTTTATAGTTGTTTACAAGTTGTTTTTTTTTTGTTTTTTTTTTGTTTTTTTGCAATTTTGGCCCAGACCAGGCTTGAAACCACCACGCTGGGCATATGGGGCCAGCACCTGTATCTTGAGCCACAGCCACCACCCTTAAGCTTAGTTTTTCTACATTTCTTTATATTCACCCTCACTAAACTTGCCACTCTTTTTTTGTCTCTCTACCTTTGTTCCTGGAAGTCTGTCATTGATATGTGCTTTCCCCAGCAAATTTCTCCTATTTCTTCAAAACCTGATATATCCTCCATGAAACTTGTTACCTCCTCTCATAATAGCTCTGCCATTATGGTGGGAAGGCAGCCACAGGCAATACATAAAATTTTATTTACCAAAACAATGGACGGTATTAAGAAATAGTTTACTAACCCCTACGTTAAATTATTACTCAAGTATTTTGCTAAAAGTTTATGAATGAAAGATATTTATTTACACACTCATAAATTATAATTGACCTCACAGTCCAGGAAATGAACATATGTGCAGAAAATGTATCATAAAGGATTATGCTGAAATGGAGGAAAATGGACCTTACCATAAAACTAAGGAACAACATGGGAGATAATGAGCTCGATTTATAGCAGTAAAAGAAGAGAGGAGACTTAGAAAGTAAGAATATTTTGGTCCAAAGAGAAATTTAGCGAGTTCTTTATTGAGGATCAAAGAATCTTGCTGGTTAGTATTGAGGATAAATAGGACAACTTTTATTAAAGATTTCTATTTTCTCATGTATGACATTCTTCAGTTCTAGTTTTTATTAGAAACAATTTTACCCAGAGTAATTTTATATTTGTTTTAATATTCATTTTTATTTTTAAAATTATATATAATCCTTTTCATGATTCCAATAGGTATTCAGTAAAAGTGGAATAAATGTTAGTTTTAAGAGAACATTGCAAAGATCTGCCAAGAATTGTCTGTGTAAGTATAACTTTTATATCCAAAATAAATAATTTTACTTTGTCATTCTTAGGTGCTTTGTAACAGAGCCAGACTGGTTTCCTATCTCCCAGGGTTTTGCTCTTTAGTTAAAAGAGTTGTCAATCCCAAAGCCTTTTCAACTGCGGGATCATCAGGTTCTGATGAGTCTCATGTGGCCACGGCACCCCCAGATATATGTAAGTAGAGGCTGTTTACTTATAATTGTTTCAAAACATTTTAAGTTGTATTTCCTCTAGTAATTTCTTCTAGAGGCTTTATAGATTTTCTAAAGTTATGTTTATTTAATTGAAAATAAATCAGACTTCTGCCTAAATATTTATATCAGAAAGCTGCAGTATAAAAAAGAAAGAATGAATATTGTTTTCTGAAACTTTTGTTTGTGTTTTTAATGGGATTTGGGAACAGCAGGTGTCGCCACTGCCTTCCTAACCCCACACTAAAACTTACTTTCTTAAACTTCAGTTTCTTTCTCTCTTCATACATGTTGCTTCCTGAAACATATCTTTTTGATCCTATTAATTTATGTTACTGCTTGCCATTCTTTAATAAATTTTATAAATGTGGCTTGAACTTTTTATGTATTAAAAAGTATGTATGTAGTGTTTATTGAATCAATAATTTACCTGCTATCTACTATGTCTACTTTTTAAAATTAGTTTTATACATTGTTATCATGCTAATCACTCTAAAATATTTTAATTTTTCAGTATTTTTTCTTTTTTCTTTTTTTTTTTTTTTTTTTTTTAGTTTTTAGTTTTAGAGACAGGAGGGGTCTTACTTTGTCACCCAGGCTGGAGTACAGTGGCCTGATCGTAGCTCACTGCAGCCTTGAACTCCTGGACTCAAGCAGTCTTGCCTCAGTCTCTCACATGTCTGGGACGCCAGGTGTATACCACCATGCCAGACTGATTTTACTTATTTTTTTGTAGAAACAGGGTATTGCTATGCTCAGGCTGATACCCAAACTCCTGGCCCCAAGCTGTCCTCCTGCCTTCCCCTCCCAGGTGCTGGGATTATAAATGTTATAAAAAAAAAAAAAAGAAGAAGAAGAATTTCTATGGTTCGGCCAGTTTAAGAAATCTTACGTGCCATATTCCTATCTTGGAGGTTTCTAATATACACTAAAACATCAATGTTAAAGGCTCTTAGAAATTGAATGTATCCTAAAGATACTATGCATGGAATCTTTTTCTCATGAAGCACAATACTTACAATGTAATTTCTTCATTTTTATTTATTTTTTAGACAGAGTCTAACTATGTAGCCTTCAGTAGAGTGCTCTAGCATCACAGCTCACAGCAGCCTCAGACTCTAGGGCTTAAGCAATTCTCTTGCCTCAGCCTCCTAAGTAGCTGGAACTACAGGCGCCTGTCACAACAGCCAGCTATTTTTTTGTTGCAGTTATCATTGTTGTTTTAGCTGGCCCATGCCAGGTTCTAACCACCAGCTTCGGTGTATGTGGTCAGCACCCTACCCACTGAACTACAGGTGCCATGCCCTTACATTGTAATTTAAGTTTATTTGGGCATTCAGACCTTTCCATCTTGCTCCAGTTTTCTTTCATAACTTCGTCTTTGACTAGTTCCCAATTTGCGTCACCTGAAGACAACCACATATGTATCTTAAATGAAAGATTTGCCCTTCACATTATTTAAGAGGTTAGTATCCTGAGTATATAAAGAATTTTTGTAGATCAATAAGAAAAAGACAACCAAGTCGGGGAAAAAAACAAAAAGATATGAATAGGCCTTTGATAGATGAGAAAAACTTTTAAGTGACCAGTAAACCTACTGGTCCACTACAAATATGAGGCACATGTTTTCTCTAAAGAGAACTAGAGACGGACCTGAATAGTCTTTAAAAACCATCCTGTTTAAAAATAGCTAGGAACTGCCTCTAATATAGTCATTAGTGGCTACCTAGATAGAACCTTGGTACTCAAAATGATCTGCGTCAGTATCATCTTGGAGGTTGTTAGAAACACAGAATCTTGAGCCCAAGTCCAGACCTATTAAATGAGAATGTGCTTTCTAACGAGATCTCAGATGAATCTGAAGTACTTTTAGAGTTTGAGAAACATTAGACTGGAGTATTTGTATTGAGAATTTGGGGAGAGTGTCTGGATTTAACAGGAAAAGTTTTAAAATTGATGAGTGATATATGCCAGAAGTGTAGAAGAAGGATGTGATGGCTCTGATGATCTAGTCATGAGGCAGCCATATCTACATGACCATTGGCAGTCACTCATTCTGACAGGATATTAAAAATATATCCTTTTTATTGCCAAGTAATGTACACATTTGTCCCTCCCAAACGTCTCTGAGCAATCACTAGTTGTCTGTTTTGTTCTTTTCTGGATCTTTTTAATTTTTTTATAAGTTAGGATATTTGGTGTTAAGTGGATAAAGTAATTTGATCTGTTCTGCTGTATTTGTAATCAGTATAAACTCATGGGGCTGGTAAACAGAGCATTACGTCACATAATGCACAACTTTTCTTAGCCTGCTAATACCTTATGCTACCAGGTAAGAGCAGCTGAATACCCCTCCCCAAGAAGAACCACTATGAAGTTTAGTGTCTTTCCTCTTAGATCTTTTTATTTGTTTGTTTAAAAACATTATTAGGATGTAAAATAAATGTTATCATATATGCTATATTTTAACTTAGCTTTTTTGTTTTAAGGTAGGATATCCTGGACTTCATTCAGTGTCATTACATTAAAGGTTTATTGTTTCTTTTTAATGACTACCGAGCATTCCATAGTATGGATTAGAGTACTTTATTGAATCTTTCTCCAAATAATAGACTTGTCTGTTGTCTGACGACTAGTTGCTTTGATTAGTGTTTTGGAAACAAGGTGAAACTAAATTACTTAGATTCACACAGGAAAGCAGATTTCAGATCTATTTTACAGATTAAAAAAATACATAATTCTGAGAAGAACCCATTTTTTCAGTCTGCCAATGCAGTTGACTGTTAAGATAATGATTTGTTTTGCTGTTTCTCTTCAGGCTCTCGAACAGTATGGCCTGATGAAACTATGGGACCATTTGGACCTCAGGATCAGAGATTCCAGCTTCCTGGGAATATAGGTTTTGATTGTCACCTCAATGGGACCGCTTCACAGAAGAAAAGCCTGGTTCATAAAACTTTGCCTGATGTTCTAGCAGAACCTTTATCAAGTGAAAGACATGAGCTTGTGATGGCACAATATGTAAATGAATTTCAGGGTAATGTTGCACCTGTCGAACAAGAAATTAACAGTGCAGAAACTTATTTTGAAAGTGCCAGAGTAGAGTGTGCAATCCAAACATGTCCAGAATTGCTGCGAAGAGATTTTGAATCGCTATTTCCAGAAATAGTTAATAACAAACTAATGATTCTGACTGTAACACAGAAGACTAAGAATGACATGACTGGAGTGAAGAGGTAGAAACGGAAAGAGAAGTGCTCTTAGAAAAGTTCATCAGTGGTGCTAAGGAAATTTGCTATGCTCTTCGAGCTGAAGGATACTGGGCTGACTTTATTGACCCATCATCAGGTTTGGCATTTTTTGGACCATATACAAACAACACTCTTTTTGAAACAGATGAACGCTACCGACATCTAGGATTCTCTGTCGATCATCTTGGATGCTGTAAAGTGATTCGTCATAGTCTTTGGGGTACCCATGTATTTGTAGGAAGTATCTTCACTAATGCAACACCAGACAGTCATATTATGAAGAAATTAAGTGGAAACTAGCAGTAATGTCAATTTATTTGCT
>CAUYTI010098552.1:0-22086 GCA_963575145.1 Galago senegalensis | reverse complement strand
GGGGCCCGCCGGCGCAGGCAGGGGAGCGGGTCCCGGTGGGAACGGGTGCAAGCAGGGGAGAGGGCCGGCTGGGGAGAGGGTTCTGGCTGGGGAGCGGGCTGGTGGGGAGAGGGTTCAGGCAGGGGAGAGGGCAGGCAGGGGAGAGGGTGCAGGTGGGGAGAGGGCAGGTAGGGGAGAAGGCAGGCGGGGGAGAGGGTAGGCAGGGAAGAGGGTGCAGGTGCGGAGAGGGTGCAAGTAGGGGAGAGGGTGCAGGTGGGGAGAGGGCAGGTAGGGGAGAGGGCAGGCGGGGGAGAGGGTAGGCAGGGAAGAGGGTGCAGGTGGGGAGAGGGTGCAGGTGGGGAGAGGGTGCAGGTAGGGGAGAGGGTGCAGGCAGGGGAGAGGGTAGGCAGGGGAGAGGGTGCAGGTGGGGAGAGGGTGCAAGCAGGGGAGAGGGCAGGCCGGGAGAGGGTGCAGGTGGGGAGAGGGCAGGTGGGGAGAGGGCAGGTAGGGGAGACGGCAGACGGGGAGAGGGTGCAGGCAGGGGAAAGGGCAGGTGGGGAGAGGGCAGGCAGGGGAGAGGGTGCAGGCAGGGGAGAGGGCAGGTAGGGGAGAGGGCAGGTGGGGAGAGGGTGCAGGCAGGGGAGAGGGCAGGTGGGGAGAGGGCAAGTGGTGATAGGGTGCAGGCAGGGGAGAGGGCAGGTGGGGAGAGGGTGCAGGCAGGGGAGAGGGCAGGCGGGGAGAGGGTGCAGGCAGGGGAGAGGGCAGGTGGGGAGAGGGCAGGCAGCCCTTTTTCTATGCCCAAATTGTCACCCGTGCAGGCAGAGCCAGTCAGATGCTCAGATTGGTGAAGTCCTTGGCCTGAGGGAGACAGCGGCTTCTTCCCTTTCTTTGGGAGGTCTCAGGCTGGTGGGGGGAGCCTGGATCGTGTCATTCTTGGCGCAGTTCCATGTGTCTGGCAGTGAGAGGAGGTTCCTGTCAGACTGTCCACCTGTCTCTGTTTACAGTGTTCCCAGTGTGCTGGTCTTTTTTGTGCCTTCTTAGGTGTTTCAGGGGAAAGCTGGGGGAAGCCACAGCTGCCAGGCAGGCTCTATTTTAAACCTCATCCCCCCCTTCCCTTTTAGACACATTTTAAACCCCATTCCCAGAAGGAAGGCCCCGTGGGAAATCAGCTGGCATTTGTCTCTGTCCTCCAGGCATGACTCCACAGTTTTTGCAACAACGGAGCTGGGAACAGAGGCACGCAGCAGGCTCTGAATATTAACCAGCAGAGGCAGACAGCTTCAGTACCGAAACCACCACAGCCCGAATGTGCAAAGCTGCTTAATGAGGTTGTAATCAAACACAGCCCGCCAGAAGGAAATTAATTAGAGTCCAGAGGGCAGGCAGGGAGTGGAACAGCTGCCCCCTTCCTGGCTCTGGAAATCCTTAGTTCCCAAGGGAGGGACCCACGGGGGTTGGGAGGGTGGGGGGTGGGGAGCTGTGGACTGGACTCCATCCCCTTCCCTGTGACATTCTGGCTTGCCTTCCAGGGGACTCCCAGGGGAAGGAAGAAAACTGTCAGGTGCTGTTAGGGAAACACAGCACCAGGAAGCCTCCAGGGAGAGAAGCTGGGATACCCCAGAGTTAAGGAGCCAGGTGCAGATAAGACTCACTTCTTCAGGAAGACAAAGGTCTCTTTGGAAGAAGCAGAGTCATCAAGTGCCAGGGGGAAGCAGCCCTCTTTCAGCCTCCAAATCAGATGCACACACTGATCACAGCAAATAGATACAGGACACAGAGGGCTGAATGGTGGGCTCCAAAAGACACGTGTTGTCCCTGGAAATCGTGAATGCAACCTCATTTGGAAGAATGGTGTTTGCAGATGTGACCAGTTAAGGATCTCGAGATCATTCTGGTTTATCTAAGTGGGCCCTAAATCCAAAGCAGGTGCCCTTAGAAGACACACAGAAAAGACTGACCAGGAAAAGGTCAAGGCAGAGATGTGGCCACCAGCAGCAGCAGTGAAGTGGGGAAAGAACGACATCTCCCCTGGAGCCCCTGGAAAGGGTGCGGTGCTGCCAGCACCCCCTGATTTTAGACTTCTGGACTCCAGAACTATGAGTGAATAAATTTCTGTTGTTCTGTTGTTAACAGCAGCCTCTGGAAACTAATACACAGGATGGGGACAGAGATGGCACTTACCCCATGGGACACAGCAGGCAAAGGGGAGAAAAGATTGAGGCAATAAAAAGTATTTTAAAACTGGCTCGGCACCTATAGCTCAACCGGCTAAGGCGCCAGCCACGTACACCTAAGGTGGCGGGTTTGAATCCCCAGCCCGGACCCACCAAACAACAATGACAGCTGCAACCAAAAAAAAAAAATAGCTGGGCGTTGTGGCGGGCGCCTGTGGTCCCAGCTACTTGGGAGGCGGAGGCGGGAGACTTGCTTGAGCCCAGGAGTTGGAGGTTGCTGTGAGCTGTAATGCCACGGCACTCTATCCAGGGGGACAGCTTGAGGCTCTGTCTCAAGAAAAAAAAGTATTTTAAAACTAAAAAAAAATGAAAACAAGGGTGAAGGGAGTGAGTGCTGATGTGTGCCACAGTGAGGATGGATCCTGAGGGCATGATACTAAGTGAAGTCAGCCAGTCACAAAGGACAGACACTGCACCATCCCACTCACCTGGAGGACCCTAGTCACCCAATGTAGTCAAATCCATAGAGATAGAATGTGGAATGGGGGTTCCGAGGGGCTGAGCAGGGGTGAATGGGGAGTGTTTAATGGGTGCAAAGTTTCAATCTGGGGAAGATGAAAGGGTTCTAGAGACAGATGGCTGGAAGGCGGTGGTGGCCGGACAACTACATGAATGTGCTTAATGCCACTGATTGGCTCACATAACCACAGTGGTAAATTCTATGTTACGTATATTTGACCATAATAAAAAAACTGTAGTGAGTGCAGTCACTGGAAATATTTAAACAGAGGAGAGAGACAGCAGGGATTCTGTACCATGTGGGAAACCAAGGATCTGGCTCTGACTCCTGGGACACTGGTCTCTGGTGTGGCCTAGGATTCCCAATCCTGCCATTCAAGAGCAGGCTGCTGAACAGCGGGTGGGGCCCTCATGGGAAGAACAGGGTGAGAACTCAAGTAATAAAACAGACCTAATAGAGGGATGGAGCCACGAAGAGCCTCTGGATGGGGGCGGAGTCTGGTGCTGGGGTGGGATGAAGGCTGGTGAAGGTGGAAACAAGGCACTTTTACCAGAAGACACCAGCTGGGACCCCTGGAGTTGCACTTGGAGTGCAAAAGCAGCCCTATCTATGGGCTTGATTACTCTGGAGTGGGATTACTTCCTCAGTCACAGCAACAAGGCATCTTTAGCCCACAAAGGGTTAGAATGAAACAAGGAGATAGTGCAGGAAGTCGAGTCCAAATGTGCTTAGGCATATATAAATCTGGTATTCCACACGTCGTGATGTTCAAGAGAATCAGACATATCAGAGTGTAACAGATCGGCCTTCCAATTCCAATTTGAAGTGGGTAACTGAGTAATTGATTTTAAGCTTATGATTTTAAGCAGAACACGGAAAGAGGATTTGGTCAAGTTTGTAACACATTTGAAATGTTTCAGAGAACTTAATAGTCAACATATTTATAAGCTTAACTTACTAAATTTTAAGAACTGTTTAGGAACCTGGAAAAGTCCTGCTTGTTTTAGGATGGGTATTTATCATCTTAAGAAAACGAGATATCTAAGTTTATAAAATCCCCTCAAGATATTTAAATAAATTTAATTTCTGAAGTTATAAACTCTGTAGACTTGAACATGATCATTTAAATTGACCAGGTTAGGCTCGGCACCTGTGGCTCAAGTGGCTAAGGCGCCAGCCACATACACCTAAGGTGGCGGGTTCGAATCCAGCCCAGGCCCGCCAAACAACAATGACAGTTGCAACCAAAAAATAGCCAGGCGTTGTGGCGGGCATCGGTGGTCTCAGCTACTTGGGAGGCTGAGGCAGGAGACTCGCTTGAGCCCAGGAGTTGGAGGTTGCTGTGAGCTGTGATGCCACAGCACTCTACCCAGGGGGACAGCTTGAGGCTCTGTCTCAAAAAAAAAAAAAAAATTGACCAGGTTAGTGACCAGAATAATGAAATTGGTGAGTTCAACTTAAAAGCTTAAGGAAACACTAGGTTTAAATTTTTCCACATATATATATTTTTAAAATTTTATGTGAGAGAGGGTCTGGCTCTGTCACCTAGGCAGGAATGCAGAGGCATCATAGCTCACCGAATCCTCAAACTCCTGGGCTCAAGTGATCGTCCTGCCTCAGCTTCCCAAGTAGCTGGGAATATAGGTGTATACCATCATGCCTGGCTAATTTTTCTAATTTTTTGTAGAGATGGAGGTCTCATTCAAGCTGGTTTGAATGCCCAGCCTCAAGTAATTCTCCTGCCTCAGCCTCCCAAAGCCCACTTCTATATTAAATGGGAAAATCAAGTAGCTGTAAATTGTGCGTGTGTGTGTGTGTGTGTGTGTGCCCTCAGAGCAGCAAGGATAGGATTGGGCAGATGGCAGGGAACCTTCAGGGTCTGGGGTGGGGTACAGGGGCATGTGTGGAGAAGGAGGACTATAGGTTGAGAGTCAAAGGCACATACTTCTCAGGTTTGGAAGACACCAAAGCAAAGCAAATCAGTGAAATAAAGGCAACCACCACTCTCTCCTCTCCCTCTACCCAGCAGTGGCTGGGCGCAGTGGCTCACACTTGTAATCCCAGCACTCTGGGAGGTCAAGGAGGGTAGATAGCTTGAACTCAGGAGTCTGAGATCAGCCTGAGCAAGAGTGAGACCTCATCTCTATTAAAAATAGAAACATAAGATCACCAGGTATGGTAGTGGGTGTGTGTAGTGCCATCTACCTGGGAGGCTGAGGAAAGAGGATCACTCAAACCCAGGAGCTTGAGGTTACTGTGGCATCATAGCCACTCTACCCAGGGTGAGAGAGTCAGACTTGTCTCAAACAAACAAACAAACAAACAACAACAAAAAACTACCCAGGAAGCACAGGAGCCCACCTGGAGGTAAGGCCTCTTCCCTCTCCTGCTGAAGCCCAGCTCCTGGTCCCAGTCTTGGAGGCTGCCCCCACCTGCAAAGGCCCATGAGCCTGGCACCCAGGGAGGTGCCTATTAGCACCTGGTGTTGCCACCAGGGTGATGCTGGGGAGGGCTGCTCTGCAGGGGTCCAAGCCAGGAAACTGAGGTTTTGCTCAGCCTGGCCAAGGAGTGAGGGGCAAACAGTGGGGCTCCCTCCTGTCCTTCCGAGGCCATAGCCCCTGCAGGCTTCTGAAGCCAGGCCCTTGCCAGGCTGGCCCTCCTCAATAGTGACAAGTGCTGCTGCTGGGTCTGCCCCGCCCAGCAGGATTTTAGCAGACCGGGCAGCAGTGTTTGGCAGCTTTGCTCAGCAAGAGGCTTCAGGACCACTGTGTTGTTTGTGTTTTAACTTGGAAGTCTTTAAAAAGACAACCTCTGAATGAAACAGGCCTCTGGATACAGATGTCTTGGCTATGCTAAGTGTAATTTAATTAAAATCGAAGAAACTGCAGAAGCAACAAATAAAACCAAAAGGATGCTTTCTCTTTAGAAAAATCTCAAGTGGCCGGAAGGCCTGTTGAGCTGCACAGAGGGGTTGGTCCACTCCCTAAAGTCACAGCTCCCCCAAGATGTGGCTCAGGACCTAGTCCCAGTCCTGGTAACTCACCCCCTACACACCACAGCTTCTGCACCTACGAAGGAGAGGGAGAGGGCTGCACCCGCTCCTTCCTGCAGGGACAGGGAGTGGGAGAGAGCAGCAGCAGAAGTGCTAGGAGCAAACAGGTTTGGAACACGACGAATCCAACAAATAACTACTTCCTCTCTCCTGTTAGACATGTCAGCCACAGTGCGTTGTAGGTCTCCGAAAGGGGGGTGGCATTTGCAGCATTTCCCAAACTTATTTCCCAAGTCCCTCCCCCCATTCTCCAGAGCATCTTGTGGGACCAGGATTCTGCAGAAAGTCTTGGGCGAGATGGTCCCTGAGGTCCAAAGGCTCCTACATTCCATGAATTCTCAGCACTTTGTCATCCACCCCAGCACCCTCCTAATCTCTCTGCTTGGGAAATAATCTGAATCAGTTGTTTATACCTCTGGTGAATGCACTTAAGTCCATTTGTCCGTCTCTGCAATAAATTTCGCCCCGATTTAAACGAAAGGTTTGGCCCATCATCAGAGGCTTTGTGAGTAATGGCAGAGTCTGCAGAATGACTTCTTAGAGGAGCCTTCTGGCTCCCTAACATGCTGCTTTCCAAGTAGGGGAGACTTCATAGGAGCAGACCATTTCTTGGAGTGAGAAGTTGAAGGCTGTAGGGCTGTGTCATACAGTGAGCATAGGAGGGTCCCCAAACCCCCACATATTTCTAACTCTGTCTCTCCTGGCCACCAGCCCTTGCAAGTTGAGTGCAGTATATTAGTCAGGGTTCTCTAGAGAAAAACAGCCAATAAGAAACTTGTGTGCGTGGGCAGCATCTGTGGCTCAGTGGGTAGGACGCTGGCCCCATATACAGAGGGTGGCAGGTTCAAACCTGGCTCCAGCCAGCTAAAACAGCAATGACAACTGCGACAAAAAATAGCCAGGCGTTGTGGTGGGTGCATGTAGTTCCAGCTACTTGGGAGGCTGAGGCAAGAGAATGGCTTAAGCCCAAAGTTGGAGGTTGCTGTGAGCTGTGATGCCACAGCACACTACTGAGGGTGACAAAGTGAGACTCTGTCTCAAAAAAAAAAAAAAAAAAAAAAAGAGAAAGAAAAAGAAAGAAACTTGTGTGTGTGGGGGGGGGGAGCAGAAATTGATTTATTTTAAGGAGCTGACTTACGTGATTGTGGAGGCTGGCAAGTCTGAAATTTTCGGGGTAGGCTGGAGACTGGGGACCCAGGGAAGAGCTGACATTGCTGTCTGGAGTCTGAAGGCAGAGTTCCCTCTTCCTTGGGGCCCTCTCTTTTCTTAGGGTCTCAACTGATTGGATGAAGCTCATGCACACTATGTAAGGTAATCTGCTTTTTTTTTTACACTGAGTTTACTAATTCAAATGGCAATCACATCCACAACTTTCCTTCACAGCAACATCTAAACTACTGTTTGACCAAAAATCAGGTACCATGGTCTAGCAGGTTGACACATAAAACTAACCACTAGAATAAGCTAAGGGGCTTTACTGCTTCAAATTTTGAGGTCAGAGGCAAGGCCAAGGTGAGACCTCCAAGAATCTGGACTCAGACCTCTTGCTGCCCTCCCTCTGGGTTAGTAGAGATGACTCATGCTAGATGAGGAATTCAGCTGGAATCAGCTCCAGGCAGGAAGTGGGGAGGAGGGAGGTCCCCAGGATCCCTGGCCAGGGATGAGGCCCTTTCTGTGCCTCCTCCACCGCCCCATGCTTGGCCGCTCTCCCCAAGACCTTTCAAAATGGAATCACCAAGGAGCTATGTGTCACTCTCTGGGCAGTGGGGAGGGCAAGGACTGCACTCACCCTTCCCAAGAGCTTCCTAGCAGGAGCTGTGGGGAGCATTGAGGAGCTGGCGGATCCCCAGCCAGGCAGAGCTGTCCCCACCTCACGGCCCTGCTCCTTAGGACCTGCTTCTCTCTGTGGGTGGAAGGAATAGGGGCTACCCTGGCAGCTGTGAGGAGACAGTGAGCCTTCCAGGCGGCTAAGGAGGAGCCTGGGGTGGTTTGAGGGGAAGGGAGTGGTCTTTGCTTGGGAGGTCATGGAGCTTGTAGCACAGCTTGGAGAGATGCTGGGAGGGAGGGGCTGGAGCAGAGGTCGGCGAGGTGAGGGGGTCAAAGCCGCAGGGCTAGCAGAGGCTCTGAAGCTACTCTGTCTCAGCCTAGTGCCCCAGCATCCTGAATCCCATCTCACAGGGTTTTCCTCAGAGGACGTCTTCGCTCAGGGCATGGCCCGTGGAGAACACACCAGGGGTTTTCAATCAGCCTCCAATGCCCCCACCCTCTCTGTGTCCCCCATCTCCTCACACAGCCCTGGCTCACCAAGCAGCCTCTCTGAGATGTACTGTACCCAAAACATTCCTATTATTCCTGCCCTGCTGCACTGGCTGTTTCTGGAGAGAAGAGAATTCTTGGAAGCAGTAACTTGTTCTCTCTGGTGTCTGAGTTTCCATACTCCAAACCAACCCCCTCTGTGTTCCTGATGGTCTCTGGGCCGACATCTGTCTGGAAACCCCATGGGTGAGGATCCTGCCTAACACTGTTTTCACTCTGGAACCCCAACTCCAGGATGGAGAAAACATAAGCAGCTGACAATAATACAAAGTTCTGAAGACTGGCACATCCTGGGGAACTAAACTGACTGGAATTACTGAGGTTGGAGAAGCAGAGGTTACTTATGGGGGTAGAGAGCATCCAGACCTCATTTGCCCCAGAACTGGTACAGGCAGGAATATACACAGACTGGGAAGCTGGAGGGGAATTCCTGGACCCCGGGACTCTGGAGACCCATGGGTGTCCAACAAAGAAGGACGCCCTGATGTCCCTCTGGAGCCCTTGGCACCCCTGATTATGACTTGAGAACCACCCAGTACGTTTTTACGTCTATCTGATGTCCTTTGGGAGGCAGGATCAATGAACTGAAACTTTCTAGAATTGTGGTCCCTAACCCCTAGCCATGGTGAACCTGGTGGCCTCACCTGAGCTCTGTCTCCTATCTTATCCTCCTCACACCATCCCTTCATCCATGGAAAATTTGTCTTCCATGAAACTAGTCCCTGGTGCCAAAAAGACTGGGGACCGCTATTCTAGAAGATGCTCAATTGCTTCAGCTTCCCAGTTCAGGAGAAAGAGGATAAACATCTGGCTGTTTCACAGTTCTTTGCCTCAGATGATCTGAGAAGGCTGTGCCCAAGATGTGTGGGAAAGGGGCTAAGGCTCCTGACTAGTCCCAGCTGATAAAAACTCTGAACTTTTGTGCATTCTTGCCAAGCGGCTGAGTACAGCTGTGCAGGGCGTGCACAGGACAAGGGGTCTAGATGGGGCTGAACTCACCAAGCCTTAACTCTAGCTGTGCTGAGCCAGAGAGGTGCCTTCTTCTACTTCTCACAAAGGCACTGTATGGGCCAGAAGCTGCCCTAAATCTCACGGAAGGAAACTGAGGAGATGGATGTCCTTGGGTGACCCAGACTCACTCAGTGAACGTTGTCTGCTTCCCAAACTTTTTGGTTTTCCTGAGCTGCCAGGAGTAGAGGCATAACCAAGCTCTGATGTGGAGGCAGCAGGCTCATGAAGCTTGCCACTTACTGGAACACCTGCCCTTGAGGTCAAGTCTGGCTCTGCTTCCTCCAACGCTCCATCAGCATTGTCTTAGCTGCCACTCTTGCAACATCTTACTTTAAACAATAAGCTGCTGAAAGGTGCCACTTGGAGAACGTGCTCAGGGTACAAGACTTCCCACTCCTTCCCTCTCCTGAGCTCTGCCCCTGCAACAGTGAAGGGGACCTGAGCTACTTGTCCCAACCCGAGGAGACGCAGAAAACACAGTTATGCACTGAGACAGACCCAGGCCTCAGCTTCCAGGACTTCTCCAGCGACCTGGAGTGGGCTTGGGCCTCAGGAGTCAGGCACCTGCCTGTCTGTCCTTTGTAGGCCACTCCTCCTCTCTGGGCCATCATGCCTCTGTGGGACATCTTGGCTGACTGTGGCCTCCTCATTGAAGAAGCCTTGGGGAACCGCCTTTCTTCTGTTTCCTCCAGGAAGGAGGAAGGGGCAGATCTGGCCCCTTGGACCTCTAAAGACAAACCCCAGTCCTGCCTGTCTCCCCTGGTGGCAGTGACCCAGGACCAGTGCTGACAGTAAGCCAACAGGACCACATGTGCAAGGTGGCCAAGCAGCACAGTGCTCGGGCTCCTTCTGTGTGTACATGCGTATCCCCTGCTGGATCGGTTTCCCTGGAGAACCCTAATGCTACAGGAAGCCAGGGCCCCACAGGAAGGGTGCTAGGAGCCCTAAGTAAGAGATTATGGGCTCGGCGCCTGTAGCTCAAGTGGCTAAGGCACCAGCCACATACACCTAAGGTGGCAGGTTCGAATCCAGCCCGGGCTCGCCAAAACAACGACAGCTGCAACCAAAAAATAGCCGGGCACTGTAGTGGGTGCTTGTGGTCCCAGCTACTTAGGAGGCAGAGGCAGGAGACTTGCTTTAGCCCAGGAGTTGGAGGTTGCTGTGAGCTGTGATGCCACAGTACTCTACCCAGGGGGATAGCTTGAGGCTCTGTATAAAAAAAAAAAAAAAAAAAAAAAAAAAGAGATTATGAACCAATCTTGGGAATACTTTGCAGTGAGGCCCTTCCTCAAGAACCCAGAGCTTCAATCTTTGACACCTGGGTGTGGGCAGGTGCAGTGTGCTGGACTCACTGCCTGCCCCTGCTGTCCCCGGGATGGCCAGTGCTGGCAGCTGTCTGTGCGTGGACAAGGAGGCCGTCAGCAGAGGAGGGAGACATGCCACCCTCCCAAGCTCTGGACCTGCCCTCATCCTATGGCTCCCATCTGACCATTTACCAGGAAGAAGTCAGACAAACAGGTTTGGTTCCCTGCTGGGGTTTCTCTGGGAAACAGGAGCTGAAGCTCTCCCTCTCAGGAGACCTGCAACCCCTGTCCTGCTCCGCCCTCCCCCAGTGCCCACCACACAGCCCTGTCCCCAGTCTGCAACCACAGAGGGCTCCCCAGCTGGCTCAGATGAGGAAGAGGCAGATGCTAAGGGGGCCAGTGGGAGGGCTGCCAGGTGCAAGAGGTGTGCTGGGCTGGACAGATCGAGGTCCAGGATGGGGGCTGAGCCCAGAGCTCAGGGAGGCAGTGACTGCATGGACAGAGCTAATTGGGTGGAGGAGGAGAGGGGATGTGCAGGCTGCATGTGCCAGCTCCCTGCAGCTGCATAGTGTGCTGGAGTGGGGAGGGCTTCTGGGGCTCCCCTTGGGATCCTCGGTGGGAGAGGGGTGTCCTGCACGCCTCCTTTGGCAGCTCATAGCTATGAGTGGTGGGGACAGGGGGATAGGAATGGGGAGGTGGGGGAAGTGTGCCAGGAGGGGGCAGTACAAGGGGCCCAGAGAGAGCCAGCATGCCTCCCACGGGGCCTAGTGTGCTCTGGGAGAACCCTGGGCTGAGGGCGGCTGGAAGGCCAAGTGGGCAGAGGGCCAGGCTCCAGTGGCAGGGCTGCCAGGAGGACGGGTGAAGCAAAGGCCTGACTAGGAAGTTGGGGGGCAAACGTGGTTCCCTGAAGTTGCTGGGCCTACCACCTGTGTCTACTCAGAAGCCTGTGGGAGGCAGGGGTTGCAGGCAGCCAGCACATGCTGTCCTCATGCACGTGTATGTCTCTACGGCTGCTGCTTCAGGCTCTTGGCCAAGCCTTGAAGTGAATGGCAGGGCTGGAATCCAGCCAGGTATGGCCATATCTAGGGTCACTTGCCAGCTCTCTATGGCGTGGCAGGTTCTCGAAATGAGCACCTTGGCAGAGCCTGATTTCCCTACTCTCCCAACTGGTGCCAGCCACTGTGTAGGTGCCCAGGGGTTCTGCAGAATGAAAGGATCCAGTACTAGGGCACAGCTAAGCACTAGAGGCGGATCTCATCCTTGAGGACGGAGGCCCCAGACCTCTGCTGGGGCTGGCAGGTCCAGGTCTCTGTGGGCAGCAGGCAGGCCTGAAGTGAGGGCAGACTCCATTCAGACAAGCTGGAGTAATCCCTGAGAGTAGCTGCATGGTAAGAGCAGGAAGAGGCAGATGTGAGGGGCCTGGCCCCATGGGGGATTAGGGGAGGTGAGGAAACCAGGTGTTGACTCACATGGGCTGTGGGTCCTACAGGGCTTTCCCAGGCTGGAAACAGGCCCCAGCCTGACTCTTACCCTGGGATGAAGGGCTCACACCTCACAGGGCACTTGGGCCTCTGTCGGCAGTGGCTTTGCTCACACGTGTGAGTATGCACGTCCCCTGGTCTGGCCTCTGCCCCCAGCATTGTGTGATTTGGCCTTTCAAGCTCTGTCAGATGAAGTGTTGGTCAGCTAGGACTGTGGCCTGGAGACCAAGTGTGTAGGGGCTGGCCCAGCGGCTGATGACAGGAAGGTATCTGTATCCTGCATGTGTCCTGGAACCTCTGTATCCTGGTTCTTGCACTGGCTGATGCCAGGAGGGGTCACCACATGGCTGGAATGTGAATCCAGCTCAGGGTCTGGAAGAAATACCTGACCACATGTGGGAATGACTGGGGCACAGGCACCGTGGCACCTGAGTGGTGGCAGGGATCCTCAGTGGTCATGTCAACTACCACCCTTTATTCTAGAGAGGGGTCAGACAAGTTAGGGTCTCTGCTGGGACCAGAACAGAGGGATTCTCAGGAAGGTGGCCTCCCTTCTATGCCAGCCTCCAGGGTCCTTTCCACCTGAGGAAGGGGAAAGGGTGTTATTATGGTTTCTCTGTCAGGTTGCTTGCTTCATCCCAGTGCCTAGAAATGTGCCCGCAGGAACAGGGACTCGATCATCAAATAAATGAATTAATGCATACTGATTTTCTTCTTTTCCTCATCGGTATTTTCTCATTTTTCTATGATCATACACTGCTTTTATACTGTTAAAAAGCCCCACCCTTTTACTTTAAACAATATTCTGCCAACCTCAGAAAACTAAGCAGCAGAATAAACATAAGAAAATGCTTTATGGACTAGAAAGCCATTTGCACATGGGAGGGGTGTCTCTCAGGCCTGCTATCCAGCCTAAGGCGTGGCCTACACAGGCACAACGGCAGTGAGCTGGGGTGCTTGGCTACCACCAGCACCTCCCAGTTCTCATGGCCCCATTGCCCCAACCCCCAACTTCCAGAACATGGGAGGGCTGCAGAAAGAAGCTGAGCAAGATCTGGCTGGCTAACAGGAAGCATTTATTTATTTATTTATGACAGTGTCTCACTTTGTTGCCCTAGGTAGAGTGCTGCATGGTGTTATAGCTCACAGCAACCTCCAACTCTTGGGCTCAAGCAATCCTCCCACCTCAGCCTCCCAAGTTGCTGGGACTACAGGTGCCCACCACCACACCCAGCTAGTTTTAGAGACGGGGGTCTCCCTCTAGTTCAATGGGGGTCTCCCATTGCTTGGTCTCGAACTCCTGAGCTCAAGCAACTTACCTGCCTCCTCCTTCCAGAGTGCTAAGATTACAGGCATGCCACCATGCCTGGTCACAAGAAACATTTTTAAAAGTCTGCTTCTCACCCAGGGAGGGGAGAGACACAGAAAAGGTAAGAGACACAGAGAGAAACACACAGAGAAGCTGCAGAAGGTTGGAGGCAGAGAGGTGCCAGGGCTTCCAGGGCTGAGCAGGGCTGAGGGGCAGCTGTGGAGGGGGATGGGGCTCAGGCCCATGCAAGACCACCTCTGCACCCGCATATGCGTACACACACACACACACACACACTCAGTACTCCCCACACTCAGCTGGACTCCTGTGTCTATCCTGGTTTAGATAAAGTTAGAAACATCAAAATGCCACATCCCTTTGAGCAGCAGCCATCGGCAGAACTCCATATGGCTGCAGCAGCCAGGAGTCTGAGCTAATAAAAGTTAAAAAAAAAAAAAAAGCTGGGAAATGCTCCCAGAGAGCCACGTGGGCACAACTCAGGGCTGGGTTGGGGGAGGAGAGCAGCACTGGGAGGAGGGTCCCCTCGCTGCCTGGCAGCCAACGTCGTCGCTATTCTCCTTCAGAACACCCAACCTTTCTAGCAGTAGTGAACCCAGGCTGTAGCAAATGAATCTGTGGCTTCAGATGACAGAGGCCCTCTACACTCCACCTCCAGTTTTCTTCCCTTAGTGGGAGAATGTCAGAGCTGAAGTTTTATCTTCCTCCCTCCCCAAATTCAGGTGTTGATGTCCTAAGCCCCAGAGTGATGGCATCAGGAGGTAGGACCTTCTTTGGGAGAAGATTAGGTCAAAATGTGGAGTCCTCATGGGTGGAATCATTGGCCTTAGCAGAGGGGGCCTGGAGGGATTCCTCACCCCTTCCACCAAGACAGTGCCATCTACGAACCAGTGAGAGGGCCCTCACCAGACAAGGAATCTGTTAGCACTTTGATCTTACACTTCCCAGGCTCCAGACTGCAAGAAATAAATTTCTGTTGCTTATAAGCCACCCTGTTTATGGTACTTTGTTAACGCAGCCCAAATAGAGTAAGGCAGTCGGCAAGAACACGGGGAACCAGGGAATGGAGCACAGGCGTGTGTGTGTGTGTGTATGTGTGTGTGTGTCTGTGTGTGTGTGCGTGTGCATGCATGTGTGAGACTTTCTCCTACACCTGCAGCACTGCTCTTGGTGGGGAAGGGGAGCCAGATGGCTGGTGGAGAATCCCCACACTGGAGAATCTCCTGCAATGTTGACTCCACCCCCTGGGTATTCATGGGGAATCTGGAGAAAGACCAGGTCGCCTGGGTAACCCTCTGCAAGGAGCCTCTCTCCTGCAGGAGGTGGGTGAGAATGCAGGGAGGGGCTTCTGGGAGCACAGTGTGGGGAGCAGGCATAGTACCAATGCATGGGTTACTGGGGGATACCCTGGCCCACGCTCAGAGTGGAAACACTGGAGCAGTCGGAGCCAAGCCCATCTGTCTCCTGAGAGAAAGCACCAAGGACACAGTGGGGAGAGGGTGCTTGACCAGAAGGTTAAAGTCCGTTCCATAAAGTACTTGACCTATAGCCTCTGCTTACAGAAAGCACACATGGAAATGAAGTGACATTAGAAGAGTCAGGGGACACTCCCCCTATGGTGCACAGCTGAGGCCAGAGTACTGTAGGAGTTCTGAGGACAGACAGCAAAGCAGTTTCTGGTAATCACTGAGGAGGCAGCATCTGTTCTAGGAAAAAGGACCCCCACCTCTGTCTCACCAGACCCTGAAGTCAGGACAGCAGTCATGCCTGGCCACTACAGAGGCTGCTGTGTCCCTGACAGCCTTGAAAACTAATGTAGCAGGCCCTGACACAGGCATCTTTCTGCATCTTTATCACTGGAAACGATGCCTGGATCCAGCCCAGAGAGTGGCCAAGTTTAAAAAGGGAGGTTTCTCTTTGTGGAGGGAACAAACATGATTCAGCACAAGATTAGGAACGTGGGGGCCAGGCTCTCCCATCAGGCTCCACTCCCCTCCCGCCACCTCAGCAGAGGCCCCAGACTGCACCTGCTGGATGGGATCCCATGGTGCCACGGAGCTGGGCACCTCGCCACTCTTCTCTCCAAGAACACCACCACCTGGCAAGCTGCCAGGAACAGCCAAGCCCCGTGGACATCACTCCCAGCAACCCAACCGCACGGAAAGCAAACATGCCTTGTCTCATGACAGTACTAATAAGCCGGGCAAATCAGCCCACAGCTGCACAGCCGAAGCTGGGGACTCCGAGTGCTCGCTGAGGGCGCACTGTGGTGACAGCAGCAGACCTACGTCTTCATGGCACACAGACTCACTCAGCTGTGTCACAGCCTGCAAGTTTTTAATGCTGTTACTATAGACAATAGTGGGGGAGGGGGTCTCAGGAAGCACGTGATTGACAGACAAAATAGAAAAACTGTGTGGACTGAATGCCACCCGTGTGATGGGACCTAGAAGGCACGTGGACCTCAGGTGTGCCCTGGAAGGTAGCCTTGGAAGGGTAAGGAGCATTCAGTGGAAACAAGAAGATGTGGTTCAGGGGAGGAAGGAGAGCCAGGCCTCGCGTGGGGGCTTCCTTGCTCTAGGGTGGCCTTCCAGCCTACTAACCTGAAAACATTTTCTTAGGTGGGGGTGGGGAGAAGAAAGGTAACCTTCAGAGGTCATTTTTGTCATCTTTCTGCCTCCAGGTAGGAAAGAGCAGCCCAGTCTCCAGATCTCCAGGGAGCCCCCAAGTGCTTATCCATTATTCACTTCTTCTTGAGGGGCAAATGACATAGGTGTCTGGTGGTTCTTTTGTGCATTAGCTGATGTGTCACCTGCTCCCAGGTACAAAGCGTGGTCAGCCCTGCTACCCTGAACAGCAGAAAGAACCAGGAATCCAGGCCTAAGCCACACCTTACTGGGGCAGGTCTACTGGGCAGGCAAATATGACAGCTCTGCCCGGAAGGGGTGCACCATGTAAGCGAGACCCTCCTCATGGGAACAGGAAGAGATGGGCTACCCCAACTGGGTGTATATCAGGGAAATGGACCCCTTGTTCTGGTTTTCCATGAAGTGGGCCAACAACCCAGCCTAAAATATTGGGGACTTGGAAAAACTACTGAAGAGATGCCACATCACTTTCCAGTAGCCTAACTTGCCCTCCTTCCAGGAAAGAAGATTACTTCTTCTCTAGTGCTCCTTAAAGATGGTAAACCTGAGTCTAAGACTTGGAGAAAGACTCTAGGAAAAGGGTAAGGCCTGGGACTGGGGACAATGGAAGGGGAGAAGAATGGCCTTCCCCAGCCAAAACTGGCTTCTTACATCCTCATAAGACCTGCTTGGGGCTACTTCTGAATGTGCAGGGAGGTTTGGATTCACACTGAACCCTGGCCAGATAGACAAAAGGCAAAAACTCCTTGGGCTGGGCCAAGAAAGAATGCCATGCTCTGGCCCTCGGTGTGGCCAAACCCAAAGTAGGGGAGATTCTCTTATTTCTTATCATGGTTTCTGTGAGAACACGTCTTGACTGACAGCACCAAGACTATTTTACACTGTTTATAGCATTCCCTCTTTGTAAAATGAGGAAACACACTGCCCGGCCCAAGGTCACAGCAGACTGAGGACCGGAAGGCAAGCCATCAACTTGATCCTTGGCCCTCTGGCTTTTCTCAGATTACAATGCTCCTGAAGGGAAGGGGATCACTTTTTACTCCTTCAAGGCAGCTGCCTTCAAGATGTGAAAGAGGGGCATTTAATAGAAGTAGATCAGCAGCCACAATCCTTCAGCCTACCACAAACTGCCACATGTGGTGTCCTGGGCCTCTGCTTCCATGTCCCTGGTCTGTAGCAAGTCACAGCAAGGAGACAGGTGGCATCAGACTGGAGCAGAGATTCTGAACTTGGAGTCTGTAGATAGGTTTCAGGAACTCTGCAAACCTTCTGAAATTCCTTGTGAGATTGTGTGTGTTGTTGCATTTGTCTATGAAGAGCATGTGTAGCTCTTTTAGAGCCTCAAAAAGGTCAAGGACCCCAGGAAGTTAAGAACCACAGGAATTAAGGATTCTGAGTCCTCTCCAACCACCTGGACCCAGGCAGATACAATCCAGCAGCCCAAACCCATGTTATCAAACATAGCAGAACATGCTGGGGCAATGGGATGATGGCTACTGTCCTGGCTGCTACCCTTCTGGCCCCGTTCCTAGAGCACATTCCAGCAGGGGTCTCTGCCTACTGTGCTGCTGAAGAAGAGGCTCTCCGCCTTGTGTCCCTCCATGTCTCTCACTCACTGCTCATTTCCTTCTAAACATCACCACCTCCGGACCAGAGGAGGAAACTGGAAAGGAAAACACAATCTACAAGGAAGAGCCACTACAGTGGACAGCACAAATCCAGCTGGACATCCCTCCAAACTGCCGCAGAGTCCTAGAAAACCACCACCATTTGCTATGGGCATTTGGTCACCCCTGTGCCCTCCTTGAACACTGCCCAGGGCCCATGACCACTTACTTCCTGGAGGGGTCCTGCCCTGATCTGTATATTTCAGGCATCCATGTATCTAGGGATCCAGCCACACTTCAGCTCTCCAGTCCACCAGTCCTCACAACACCAGCACACAGCTTTAGGGCAAGTTATTCTGTTGCTTCCACAGAAAAGGTGGACACCTGATAACCCCCTCCTGCCCCCATTAGCCCATCCAAGTCCTGCAGCTGAAGAGGCTTCCGGGAGACCAATAAGCCCCATGCTCACACATCTGAGGAGGTGCCCATCTCAAGGACTATGTGGGGGGCTGCAGGGGCTTATCTGCTCTCCTGCAAGGAAGGGCGTAGCTCACTTTCCCCAGGATGTGGAAGCATATCAGTCCCAGGGGGGCTGGGGAGCCCAAAGTACCTGCCCCTTCAGGTCCAGCCATCTGCTGCAGGCCTCCAACTAGCTCTCGAGAATCTAGCTTCCATTTGTTCTGTCACCCTCTGAGAAGGGCTTGTCAGTCTCTCTACTCTATCTCCCAAAGCACCCAACCCGGGGCTGGGGGAACAGCATGTGACCACTAAAACCTTCCTACTGTCTGGTGTGCCTGGTGTGCAAATAGGATACCATGGTCTGGAAAATCTATTATTCTGTTTGAAAGCAGAAGAATTACTATAAAGGTTTCCAATTTTCAAAAGACAAAGAAATATACACTGCTGAAGTTAAGCAGCACATAAGGCCATCTTTCCTTGATGATTCAATTCAGAGGAGGCATCTAGGGATCCAGCTACATTTCAGGCATCATTCTGGATATAGTTTGGAAAGCAGAGACAGGAGCATAAGTCCTCTCAGTCTCTGCTTCCCCTTCCCTGGGCAGCACATACGTTGGGGACCATATCCAGGGTACAAGTGCACCAGATACAGGTGAGATAGGACGCAACAGAATCCAAGAGGGACGGAGGTCCCAGGAAGGTACTCCTATAGCCTCTTTCATGGGTGATGGGAAAACCTCAGGAAGGTAATCTGACATTCCACCTCTAATTGGGTCAGTCACTGAGACTATGGGGCCTGGACTGTCTACCTCCAAAACCAGGCCAAGACAACCTGTTTGGTAATACAGGAGGGCAGCTTCGCACCCTTCTGTCTCTCTCTCACATGCAACAAAATCCATGGCACCCGCCATGCCCTCCCCCAAAAGAAACCAAGAAAGGAGAATGAGCCAGACTGGTGGGTAACCACATGGGTAGCCAGGGTAGCCCCAAAGCAGAAGGAATTGGCCAGATCTGCAGAGTCTGATCCTTAACCAATGGGGCAGGCAGGGGCTAGCGGCCTCCTGTGTTACTGCTGGCCAGGTGGTCAGTCACACAGGGAACCAGACCAAGCTGCCCTGTCTCCCTTGCTTCCCTTAGGGGCTCATGGCTGGGGACCAGCCAAAGTTTGTGAGGGGAAGTGACACAGTCTCCTTCTCGAACTGCAATCCAGGATGCCTCCTAGGCGAGTGACCCCAAATCTAAGGATTGGGCTCTCATTAGACCAAAGGTTTTGCCCCTGGACTCCTCGGGAGGCCAGGTTTCAACCGATAACCCCACCTTCCTTGAGAATCCTTGGCTGGGAGTGACTGCTAAGGGGAAGAAAGGAAGAGAGCGCTGGCCCAAACCCAGCACGCATCCTTGTATCCCCTCCCACCAACCATCCTGGAGACCAGCCTCCTTCTAAGCCTTCTGAGGAGAGAAGCGGGGACGTTATTCCAACAGGTCCCCCTCACCCGGCCTCACTCGGCCAGCCTTCCTCCGCCCTGCCCTGAGGCCCCAGATTGAGGGGAGCGCTGAGGCACCTGCTGCCAGACCGGCTCTATCCCCGCGGGAGAGGACCCGACGAGATGGCCCTCCGCGCCCGGGCCTCCTCGGGAAGGGGCGGGGCGCTCCCAGGGCCGGCGCACCCCTGACACCCCCTGCCCGCGCTCACCTGGCGCAGGTGCTGCAGCAGCGTCCCCGCCTCCTCCCGCCGGCCCTGGCGCACCATCCGCAGCAGCTCCTGGACCATGCCCACGCGCCGGTGGTAGGGGGGCAGCCCCGCGCTGGCGCCCGCTCGCCCCGCCTTGTCCCCGGCGCGCAGCAGCAGCGACGCCCAGAAGTCCGGCCGTTCGCGGCGGGGTCCGGGCCCCGCGCCGGGGCTGGCTCTCTCCGCCAGGCTGCCCTTGGTCTGCCGGGTGCCCATGCCGCCGCCGCCGCCGCCTTCCGGGACTCGGTGCGCTGGGCCGCGTCCTCGCCCGGCTGCCCGCCCCTCGGCCGCCCGGGCGCGCCCGCCTCCCGGGCTGCAACTTTGGGGGAACTGTTGCGCGCGGGCGGCGCGGGGGCGGGAGCGGGCGGCTGCGGGCGCTCCCCTCGCTCCTCCCTCCCCGCTTCCCGGGCGCGCACCCCGGAGCTCGCCGCCGGCCCCGCCCCGGCCCGGCCCGCCCCGCCCCCGGCGCCCGGGCTCCGCGCCGCCGCGCGCCTCCCGCCCTCCAGCGCTCCCGCTCCTTCCCGCCCCTCGGCCGCGGGCTGGGGGCCGCCGGCGTCCCCTCGGTGCGTACTCCCGGGCGCCGCGCCCCCTGCCGGCCACTGCGCTGCGCTTCCCGGGGCCGTGGCGCGGTGGCGGGGGTGGCGGGCAGGCCCCTGGGCCGTCTCTCTCGGTCCCTGCCGGGTTCCCCAGATGATTCCGCCTGCCTAGTGAGGCCGGCTGGAGGGGACCGGAGGCACCCGGCGCGCTCGGCGAGATGGGGAAAGTTTGGAGCATAGAATGGGGGGCGTCTCCCAGCCCTAGAATCGGGATTCTCAAAGTGGGCCCTATTCAGCGCCGGCGCCCCAAACGTCTGAGGCGCTGGATGAAAACGCAGGCTCCTGGGTTTCGCCCCAGACCTATTGAATGAGAATCTCCCCGGTGCTGGGGCCTGGGACGTGCATTTTTAGCCAGCAGTCAGGTGACCCGATGCACACTCCTGTGAGAACGAGTTTGCTTGCCGGCGCTAGTGGTGGCGAGTGGTGGTTGGTGCGTGAAGCGGGAAATTGTGTAGGTTTGTGTGTTGGGTGCTTGTCCTTTTAGGGAGAGGGCCACCTGCTTCTGTAAGGCTGTCAAAGGGTCGGGACTGAAAAGAGGAATTCACTGACACCCCTAGAGAAGGGTCCTTGGGAGTAGTCCTGGCACAACAAAGCAAGTAGGCCGAGCTCCACACTCCTACAGACCCACCTTGTAAGGGACAGGACCCCTGAATCTATCTGATGGTGCTTGGAAAGGCCAACAGGGCCCTGCTGGAGAGAAGGCTAAGACACATGGGGACAGTCCTTGTCATAGACCACAGGCCACTTGGTCTCAGCACAGGGCTGTGGCAGGGTTGGCAGTTGTGTAGCTTGTCTCTGACCCAGGCCCTGTGTAGTGCTTGAGGGTGTAAGGACATGGGGGCTGCAGGGGTAGGAGCGCTGGATCCCAAATCCCTGACAGCTGGGCTCCACCACTTGCTCGGCACTGAGTGTCACCCACGTCCCCAGCTGCTGAGTCTGGTTCCTCCTCTGTCAGGTTGGGATATGTCATGAATTCCGAGAGTAAAAGAGGTAGACACTGTTAAGGAAAAAATAATTTAGTGACTCCTGTCAAAGCATAGTAAGGAGACTTCACTTGGGACCTCAGCTACAGGTGTAGGGACGCTGCAGCTGTGTGGGAAAGAGTTGGACTCACTCTACCTACCGCATAAGCTGGTGGGGACTTACAGCTAAGGAGCAGGGTGGGGGTCAGTGGGTGGAAAATCACAAGAGGAAACATCTAGGCCAGGGGGATTCTGGCTAAACCCACCTGATGGGACTCCCCCTGGAGACAGACCACCGAGACACCAGCTGGGACAGAGTAGAGGATGAGGAACCCAGGCAGATATCTAGGGTGGTCATCTGTCCAGGGAGAAGAATTCAGGCTAAAATGAGTCAGCCGGGGTCTTTGCTAAGACTGGGTTACAAGGACGGGCACAGCTGGGCCTAGGAGAATGTTCAGGAGCCCCATTAAATGTCGGTCAAGCTGAGAATCTTTGTCAATATATAAACTGGAAGCAGAGTACGGGTGTCCTGCAATGAGAGCTCCTTTCCCACTCCGTGACCACAGGGTCTGCCCACACATGTCTTCTCTGTAATCCCTGAGTACCTTGAGGATAAGGCCTGGTGTCTCCCCCATAGCCTTTCTCTTCCGGTTAGACACCCCACTCCCAAACGCCCTTCTCTGCCAGCACAGAACACTTAGCCTTCCTGCAACCTGGCTTTGCCCAGCTAGACAGCACTTTCCAAACTTACCAGAACCTTCTGTGTGCAAAACACACCTTTGGGACTGCAAACTAAGACAGCCTCTATGGAATGAGGAGAATTCTCAAAAACTAAATGTCGACCTTCCATTTGATCCTGCAATCCCATTACCAGGTATCTACCCAGAAGAAAAAAATATCATTTTCCCACAAGGACATTTG
>CAUYTI010098551.1:0-10121 GCA_963575145.1 Galago senegalensis | reverse complement strand
CTGCAACCAAAAAATAGCCAGGCATTGTGGTGGGCGCCTGTGGTCCCAGCTACTTGGGAGGCGGAGGCAGGAGACTCGCTTGAGCCCAGGAGTTGGAGGTTGCTGTAAGCTGTGATGCCATGGCACTCTACCCAGGGGGACAGCTTGAGGCTCTGTCTCAAAAAAAAAAAAAAGAAAAAGAAAAGAAAACATTGTGTTTTATATCTTAATCCTCTAAGAATAAGATTTGCTAACAATGTTAAATTCCCTCATAAAAGAAATATTCATTAACACACATACAGAATGAGTCAATAATGAATCAATTAATTGATTAACCACAAGGGAATTAATAGATAACCACTAAAAAATTAAACATTAGGCAATAATGACTGGAGTTATTAACTGATTGATAATAATTATTTATTAATGAATAATTGCTAGATTCTTATTTAGAATAAAAGAGGAGGTTTTTATTTCTATCAAGGATTATATTTCACTGAGTAATAAAATGCAAGAGTATGCCCAGGTATGCATTCAATAAACATGTGAGTTGAGTATTAAATCTCTGGAGCTCTAGTCTTAAATTCCCAAGAAAAATAGGATTATAAGTGTAAATAAATATATTCTGTTTTCTGAGAATCTTGGTAGCAAGTATTGCCTGGTGGCCACAGCCCACCCACCCTTGACCCCCAGGGAACTGCCCCACTTCTCTTGGCCTTTGAGTACACTTCTTGGTCAAATGAAGTTTGAGGTGTCATTCTGTGCTTCCTTTAATTCATATTATGTTATGCCTGTCATTCTTTTTTTTCTTTTTTGAGACAGAGCCTCAAGCTATTCCCCTGGGTAGAGTGCTGTGGCATCACAGCTCACAGCAAACTCCAGCTCCTGGGCTCAAGTGAGTCTTCTGCCTTTGCCTCCCAAGTAGCTAGGACCACAGGCGCCCACCACAATGCCTGGCTATTTTTTGGTTGCAGCCATCATTGTTGTTTGGCAGGCCGGGCTGGATTCGAACCTGCCACCTTAGGGGTATGTGACTGGCGCCTTACCCACTTGAGCCACAGGCACCGAGCCTCATTCTTTTCTTAAATATGTTGCTGGGTAAATTGTCACACTTGGATTCAAAAAGTTTCACATTAGCATTCCTGTTTTAGAATCCCCCAACTATGGAGAAGTCATAAACAAATGACGTCAAATAGCCTCATGACCTCATGGCACATACAGATGCCCACTCCATCCTGATGCTTCACCTCTATGAGCTCATCATCATTCTCTCTGTCCAGAAAACACCTGAGGTGCAGAAGATTAAGTCACACATTCCCCCAGCTAGGGAGTAGTGGGGCTGAAATTCACACCCCAGCAGTCCAGCTGCAGGGCCTACATGGTTAACCAATTAACAGTGACTCTACTGTCAAGGCCATGGCCCTATCCACAGGATCCCTGAGTCTGTGTGGGGTCTGTGGAGGATCCAACCTGCCTTCTCATCCAGGCACCAGCAGGGTGAGTAGCTCCCTACCCCACTCCACAGTGTCTGGCTGTTGGATGCAGCAGGACCTCAGCTGCCATTTTCATCCTCTCACAAATTCAACTTTATGGGTCCCAGCCATGACCATAGGAGATTCCCCAGCATAATTCACACAGCCTACCCAGCAGCCTGGGGAAGAGGTTTGCCAACAGATGCAGGCAAAGGTCTCTGGCACTTGAGGGCAAGTGGCAGCCTGCCCACAAACTTCCTTTGTAACACGTCTGGGCCTCTGGTTTAACTGCTGTTTCTTGCTAACTAGGTACCAAGCTGAGCTGATTCTAGCTGTCGGAGAACCAGCTTGCTGTCAACATGGTTCACACTTGTTCCAAACAGTGCCATCATTTTTTTTTGTTTTGAGACTCTCGCTATGGACCTGGGTAAAGTGAGGTGGCATCATATCTCACAGCAACCTCAAAGTCTTGGGCTCAAGTGATCTTCTTACCTCACTCTCCCAAGTAGCTGGGACTACAGGCTATGCCAGGACAGTGGGCTAGTTTTTCTATTTTTAGTACAGAGAGGTGTCACTCTTGCTCAGGCTGGTATTGAACTCCTGAACTCAAGGCACCCTCCTGCCTTGGACTCCCAGAGTGTTAAACTGTGGGTGTAAGCCACTATATCCAGCCCAAATGCCATCTTTTAAAACCACTGTTTGAACTGCAGCCACCTCTTTTTAGTGCTATGAACAGAGGCCTAGTGGCCCTCCCACCTTACCCGGTGAAGGCCTTTCATCTTTCTGCCTGCAGCCTTGGTCCTCCCACAGACGTGGAGAAGCCCTCAAACAGGGGCGGAGTTCACTGAGCCGCCCGTGGCACATCCAGCCAACTTCTGAGCCCTCTCACCATCCTGTCTCTGCAGCAACGTCCCCCTGTCCTGACCCCTATGCACAGCCCTGTCCCTTGCACAGTCCTCTACGCAGCACATGGCAACATCCAGCAGCCATCCCTAGAGCCACCCCACCCGTGACAAGGTTACCTTTCAGCCACCGACGGCCTTGGGACATAAAAGTCTTCTCCGGCAAGGTAGGCAGCGGCCGAGCCTCCCCCAAAGTAGGTCTTCCTCAGCAGAGGCGCCACGCGATTACTGACCAGCAGAGCGCCCAGGCCCGTGGGGAATCCAAAGATCTTATAGAAGGAGATGGGGACAAAGTCAGCCGGGTGTGCCGACAGGTTTAGCGGCGAGGTGCTCACATAGGCGGCTGCATCGAGCAACACGAACCACTTCCCAGGCACGCTCATGGGGCGCCTCCGCCCGGCCTGGACGTCTGCTATCCAGGACAGAGGGTACCTGGTTCCAGAAAAGTTACTCTGAGCCGGGTAACAGAAGAGGTGTGGCAGCTGGCATTCGGCGTCACTGTCTGCAGCACCCTGGTCCTCTGCCGACCACAGGTCCTCCAGCCTGATCGGGGTGGACGTGACGTTCCTGGCCGCGGCCACCTTTCTCATGCCCACCACTGAGGTGTGGCTGTCGGTGAGGTAACAGAACCTACTCCCGCTGCTGTTGGAGCCCGGGGACACCCACGGAAAGGCCTCTGCCACCAGTTTGAGAGCAGCCGTGCTCCCGGCAGTGAAAATCACGCTGTAGTCCTCGGCGGTGGTGTGGAAGTGTGCCAGGATCCTGGAAGAAGCACAGGGCCACCCCAACCCCGGGCTCAGTCCGTGGGCTAAGAGTTTGGGGGTGGTTTTGTTTCTGCTAAATAGGACATCTCAGTCTTAATAGCTAGAAAAAACCTCCAAGTAGGCTTTGCCGCACTTGGGAAGTCAGAGCAGGGCAGAGGAAGTCGTGGGAGGACATGGCAAATTTCCCCAACCACAAAATCAGCCTGGATCCCAGTGCCATCTTCAAGTGATGTGAGAAAAATCCATAAGGACCCTCATCTTAGTTGAAAATACCCTCTCTTTGGTGCTTTTCTTTCTTCTTTTTTATTTTTTATATTTTGTTTTATATCTTGTAGATATAAAAGATTTTTGGTGCTTTTCTACACAACTCTCACATAGCAATTTTTTTTTTTTTTTTTGAGACAGAGCCTCAAGCTGTTGCCCTGGGTAGAGTGGTGTGGTATCACAGCTCACAGCAACCTCCAGCTCCTGGGCTCAAGCGGTCCCCTGCCTCTGCCTCCCAAGTAGCTGGGATTACAGGCACCCACAACAATGCCTGGATATTTTTTGGTTGCAACTGTCATGGATGTTTGGCAGGCCAGAGCTGGATTCAAACCCAGCAGCTCAGGTGTACATGGCTGGCACCTTAGCCACTTGAGCCACAGGCGCCAAGCCTCAAAGAGCAAATTTTAAGTCATCAGCTTGTTTGCATTGTTTTTAGTTTTGTCAGCCCTATATCAAAATAGTATCATTTTCAAATTTGATATCATTTGAAATTGTGTTGATTTGAAATTGTGTTAATAATTTTAGGTATCCCTTGGAAATTATTAGCCAGAAACGAATTATTACATGCAAAAATGTATAAAGAGCTATATAATATAAAAAATACTAGAGAAGGATAGTGCCTATGGCTCAAAGGAGTAGGGCGCTGGGCCCATATACCAGAGGTGGTAGGTTCAAACCCAGCCTTGGCCAAAAACTGAAAAAAAAAAAAAATACTAGAGAAAAAGGGGGGAAAGATTGGAATAAAACAAGATGTCTAATAAAATTTCTTATGGAAAGGAAAACCGAGAACAGTACTTTGCTTCTTTCTGAAAACAAGATCTAGGATCCTGAGGCACTCCTTGTCACTCTGGCACCAGTCCCGAGCCACAGAGAATAGCTACGAGCACCTCAGAGCTGCCCACTTATGCTTCCCAGCTGCCCTGCTCACCTCACCTTCCCTCCCTGACTCTGCTGTGTTTCCACATTCACCCATTGCCTTTTAACTAAATGTGATCTTCTGACTCCAACTCTGAAGCTTTGAGGGATTCTGGCAGAATCTCATCTGTCCCCCTTGGTGTGACGTCCCTGTCACTCACCTGTAGCGCACCTGCTCCACAGTGTCATGGGTGAGCTTGCTGCTGATGTTCTGGCTGTGAGGATTACCTGGCAGGTTACAAAGATAAAGCCATCAAGTCACTACTTATGGCCTCTTCTTTTGTGTTCCTTCCAAAGCTACTCCCTCAGTTTCTCAAAAAGCTACACATAAAACTACCAGATGACCCAGCAATTCCACTCCTATGTATCCCCCCAAAAGAAATGAAATCCTAGGTGCACAAAGACTGTTAAACATGCATGTTCATAGCAGCCTTATCTATAAAGCCAAATTTTGGAAACATAAATATCTATCAACTGGTAAACAAACAAAATATGGTAGATAGCCATAAAATGGAAAATTATTTGGCAATAAAAAGGAACAAACTACTGGCTGTGTCATGAAAGAACTTCAACAACATGCCAGATGAAAGCCTCCGTTCACAAGAGACCACACAGTGCATGGATCTATTTACATGAAATTCCCAGCCAGGACAATTATCTCGAGATACAGAAAGGAGTAGATTAGTGGTGTCTGGGACTACGGGTGACCATGGGAAGAACTGTAAATGGGCATGAGGGATCTCAATGTCTAAGTGATTTATAGTGATGGCTGCACCATTTGGTAAATTCCTAAAAATCATTGTACACCTGAAATAGAATTTTACACTATGTAAAATATAACTCAATAAAACTGTCAAAACAATAAAACCCCTTCCCTTACTAGTAAACTAAGATGGAATGCTAGAAGAGTATTTTGGAGTGGGAAGTGAGCGCAGAGGCAGGCCAGGGTGAGAGCCTGTGCCATGAGTTCCTGACAGGTGGCCAGTGGCTCTGTTAATTACTCCAGAAAATCCAGTACACACCTTCAGGGAGTGCCCTTTACCCCAACCATGGGGCAGAGCCATGAACACCACTTGATCTGAGTATCTATTGCCCTACAGATCTCAACACCGCCACTGGCACCATTCCCTCAGAAATACATCCATCTCCTGCTTGTGAAGGGCACCATCCTATCTCCTTGTGCCACCCACCCTCAAGGACAAAGGCCCTCCCAATTTCACCCTTCTACTTGTTGACTTCTCTATTTTTTTTCTTTTTTTTAGAGACAAAGTCTCACTTTGTCACCTCAGTAGAGTGCCATAACATCACAGCTCACAGCAACCTCCAGCTCTTGGGCTCAAGCCTCCTGAGTAGCTAGGACTATAGGCGCCTGCCACAATGCCCAGCCCAGCTATTTTTTGTTGCAGTTTGGCCAGGGCCGGGTTCAAATCCCCCACCCTCAGTATATGGGGTGGGTACCCTACCCACTGAGCCACAGGTGCTGCCCCTCTTGTTGACTTCTAGTTTTCCTCTCCTTCTGATGTCCCTACTGAGTGTGTCCCAGAGTACCATGAACTCTCTCAAAACTCAGCCCCCAACAGACCTCTGTAGGACTGGGCCAGCAAAGGCCAGGCTCCAGCACTTCTTGGGAGTTACATGTGCACATTAACGGAGGCCTGGCTGTTTTTGTTTTAGATCACATTGGTTTCTGGCCACTGCAGCTATCAGACATTCCCTCTCCACATTGCTAATAACCTCGCACTCGTCCTTACTGCCTCTCCTGCTTGGTTTTCTGCGCTGTGTCACTGGATGACCTGCAATTTTGGCTGTGTTATCTCTTGGGCTGACACCTTTCCCACGGTTATGACTCTTACAAAAGTCAAAGAAGGAGAATTGCTGGTCTCTTTGCAAATCATGGATTAAAATCAAGATAAAGTTCCTCCAGAAGACTGTTGCCCAGATTTGCACATCTGCTGGCTGCCCAGAGCCAACATTCAAGGCCCTTAGTGTGGCATAACAGGACTGTCAGGAATCAAGCCCTCTGGTGGAGGGCTGACGTGGAGGGTAAGTACTTGGGCTCTGGAGCCAAACCACCTGGAGACTCAGCTCCCAGCTCCCCCCCCCCCCCCGGCTTCCGTACTTGCTAGTTACCTACCCTCTGTGGGGCCCCGTTTCCTTACCTGTAAAACAAGAGTGATGCCAGAACCTCTGGGGTTGTTGTAAGGATGAAGAGACATAATATGTGCAAAGCATTGGGAAGAGTACCTGACACATAGTGAGTAACTGGTGAATGTTATTTATGGCTATTGTCATTATAAATATTACGACTGCTACTGCAGCTATAATTTCAAACTCCCTTTCCAAGTATCTCCTGATCATGTTATAGTGCTGATTAACACCCTCCATGACTATCCGTTGTTCCTATTATAGAATACAGATCAAACTCTGAGCCTCTACAACTCTCTGTGTGGGCTTCCCCCTCCACATTCAGACCCACTCCCTTTCCTGCCCTCCTTCTGCGCCCCTGGACTATTTCTTGAAACTACTATGGCATCTTTGCTCATGTGGTCACCACCGCCTGCCTATACTTCTCCTCTTGTCCAAATGAACCCAGCTCAGCCTCCAGCATTCACTCCAAAGGAAGCTCTGCCTGATACCCATACCAACCCCACTGCCTCTGCAAACATAGGCTGCCCTGGCACCAAGCACTTTTTGTTCATAGCTCTTCACATCTTGGTAATTACATTTAACTGGAAATCACTTAACTAGACCACAGTCTCCATGAAGAAAAGGACTACGTCCCTTTTGCTCACATTGCAGCACTGAGCCCCCGCAGAGCATGGTGGCTCAATAAACAGTCACAGGGCGAATGAATGATGAGTGAGTGAGCGTTCCTCCTGTTGCCCCTTCTCTGCACCGTATAGGATCACCTACCACCATCAAACACAGCACCTTTGAACTTCTCTGCCCCTTCTGACACTGAACCCTCCTTTTGGAAGTAACCCCTTCATCTGGAAGTGTCCCTCAGCCACTCTTTCTGTCCTGGCCACATGTGTATGATACAGAATGACCCAGGGTGCCTGCCTGGTCCCCATCTACACAGGCGCTCATTCTTGCTGCCTTGGGGTCTTATTCAGCTGTGTGTGCTCAGTACAGTCCCTGTCTATTCATCCAACATTGATTAAGCATGGATATATCAGCTGCATGAAGTTGGCTAAAATCCGTTTTGGTGGGGATTAGATTTTTTTATTTTTTGATTTTTGCAGTTTTTGGCCGGGGCTGGGTTTGAACCTGTCACCTCTGGCATATGAGGCCGGCACCTGAAACTCTTGGGCTTAAGTGATTCTCCTGCCTCAGCCTTCCAAGTACCTGAGACTACAGGTGCCCACCACAATGCCCAGCTATTTTCTTGTTGCAGTTGTCATTGTTTAGCTGGCCCAGGCCCGGCTTGAACCTGTCAGCCTTGGTGCATGTGGCTGGCACCATAACCACTGTTCTACAGGCACCGAGCCTGGTGGGGGTTTCTTTTTGAGGCAGTCTTACTCTGTTGCCCTGGGTAGAGTGCAATAGCATCATAGGTCACCGCAACCTCAAACCTGGGGCTTGAGCAATCTTTTTGCCTCAGCCTCCCAAACAGCTGGGACTACAGGTGCCTGCCACAACACCCAGCCAGTTTTTCTATTTTCAGTAGAGACCAGGTATCGCTTCTGCTCAGGCTGGTCTCAAAATCCACCCGCCTTAGGCAATCCACCTGCCTCAGCCTCCCAGAGTGCTAGGATCACAGGAGTGAGCCACTGCACCCAGCCCCATGTGTTCTTCTTTACCATAAACATTTTCCATCAGATCACGAGTGAAGTTTTCAAGCTGGCTCTTGGGGAACAAGGTGGCTCCTGCATGATCAAGGTAGACAGTTCCTAAAAGAAAAAAGAAAGCTGAAGGTTGTTTTTCGTAGGTATTTTAGTCCTTCAACCTAAATCTGGTTTGTATGAGCCCTACCAATGCCCATTTAACGTGTGTAGAAGTAACACCAGGCCACAGGGTTCTCTGAGCCTCTTGACATGTGCTTCTTAATCCAAGAGAGGTGTGAGCAGTGGAAGAACGCAATTGCCGCGTTTAGGGGCCTTTCAAGTCCGGAGAAAGCCTTCCTGATTAACCCAGCTCTTTCACTTTCACTCTCTTAGGAATTAGAACAGAGTCCAATACAGAGGAGGCACCCAGCAGATGTTTGTGATGAATGATGGCGAAGCTGTTACACACTGTGACTCACACCCTGCTCTGGAGGTTCTGTGTGGCTTCCCCGAGGGTGAGCACTGATCCTGCTTTTTCCCACACTGCGATACAGTCCTGACACAGTCAGCAAGAGCTCCAGAGAATACCAGGAATGGAAAGGATTCTTCTAGCTTCTCTCATAAAGAGAAATGCAAATTTAGGTAAGAGTGAGCTGCTGTGTTTTACTGATCAGATTGGCAGAGATCAAAGGTTGGCTATCTCCCCATGTGGGTAAAGATGTGGGGAAACAAAACGCTGGTACGTGCCTGGGAGGAAGGTGGATTGGTACAACTTTTCTATGGCAGCACTTTGGCAATATTGGTCACACTTCAAAATGCAAACACCCTTTGATGTAGCAATTCCTCTTCTAAGAATTTAGCTTATAAATTCCCACACCTTTGTGAAATGACCTGAATATAAAAGTATTCAGTGCAGCACTGTGTGCAATAGCAAATGACTTGAAATGACTTAAAAGTTCATCAGCATGTATTTATAATAGAGAATCACTGTACACCCACCGAACACTTGATGGGTACTGAAAACACAGAACAAACTCTGAGATACACTTTCAAGTACATAGAAGGTGAAGGGATCCACCAACTTGCTCATGAAACATTTATTGTTTTGTTAAGCAGGGATCTATCAGCTGCATGCAGTTGGCTAAAATCGTTTGGGGAGGGGTTTTAGATGAATGTTTTGTGCAGGATGAATTTTTGTTTAGTAATAGTAACAGCTTTATTGAGATATAATCCATCTATGATGAAATTCACCCCCTTAAAGTATACAATTCAGAGGTCTTTAATACATTCATAACATTGTACCACCGTCACCACTAATTTTAGGACATTTTCACGTACCCTTAAAATAAATGCCATGCCCATTACCAGTCATTCCACGATGCCCCCAACCCCAGCCCTTGCAACCACTAATCTAGTTTCTGCCTCTATCGATTTGCCTGTTCTGGACGCTTCACACAAATGGAATCCTGTAGTATGTGGCCTTTTGCATCCAGCTCCCTTCACTTACATAGTGTTTTCAAGGTGTGTCCATATTGTAGCATGTATCAGACCTTTATGTCTATTCGTGACTGAATGGTAAGTACTCCATAATATGGACGGACCACATTTTTATCCACTCATCCACTGATGAACATCTTGTTTGTTTCCATTTTATGTCGATTGTAAATAATGTTACTATGAGTATTAGTTTGAAAGTTTTATGTGGAAATATGTTTTTTTTTTCATTTGGTGGATTTTCCTTTCACTTTATTTTTTTTTTTTTTTGAGACAGAGCCTCAAGCTTTCGCCCTGGTTTTGGTGGTTGGTGTGATCATTGATGCCAAAGCACTCTACCCTGGGGTATTTCTTTCGTTTTTGTATAAAAAAAAAAAAAAAAAAAAAAAAAAAGAATAAATACAGTTGAGAAGAAAAGGAACATGCAGTTAGAAACTGAGGTACCGGCTCGGCGCCTATAGCTCAACCGGATAAGGCGCCAGCCACGTACACCTAAGGTGGCGGGTTCGAATCCCCAGCCCTGGCCCGCCAAACAACAATGACGGCTGCAACCAAAAAATAGCT